>BROG01001051.1:0-155430 GCA_030159075.1 Atrina japonica | reverse complement strand
CACACGCTTCATACTTAGACACTTGACTTACTAGTATAGACACTTACTAGTGTGATCTCATCTCTTCATTTCCAGATGTCCATGTTTCTCTATTTTTTTTACCAGATTTGTATCTATATCCAGGAAATCCTAAAGATTTACAGTTTGGTATCCGATTTATTTTTAAATGTATAGTTTTGTCATCAGAATATAGTTTTGTTATCTAGTTTTGTCATCAGTATCTTTATGTTTTATCAATATGTTTAGTTTTGTTATCATTACATTTAGTTTTGTTATCAGTATGTAGTTTTGTTATCAGTATGTGCAGTTTTATCAGTATGTGCAGTTTTGTTATCAGTATGTGCAGTTTTATCAGTATGTATAGTTTTATTATCAGTATGTATAGTTTTGTTATAAAATAAAGTTTTGTTATCAGTGTGTGAAACTTGTTATAAGCATGTAAAGTTTTGTTATCAGTATGTATAGTTTTGTTATCAGTATGTTTAGTTTTATCAGTATGTTTAGTTTTGTTATAAAATATAGTTTTGTTATCAGTATGTGTAACCTTGTTATCAAAATGTAAAGTTTTGTTATCAGTATGTAGTTTTGTTATCAGTGTTCAGCTTTACTATCAGTATATGCAGTATGTATAGTCTTGTTATCAGTGTCTAGTTTTGTTATAAGTATATGCAGTATGTATAGTTTTGTTATCAGCCTGTACTGTATAGCTTTGTTATCAGCATGTGTAGTTTTGTTATCAGCAAGAAGTTTTGCTCAGTATGTCTAAGTATGTCTTTATTATCAGTTTGTTTACTTTGCTATCAGTATGTATAGTTTTGTAATCAGTATGTTTAGTTTCGTTATCAGTATGTATGATTGTTATCGGTGTGTAACCTTGTTATCAGTATGTTTAGTTTAGTTAACCTTGTGTACAGTTTTGTTATCAGTAAGTGAAATCTTGTTATCAGTATGTTTAGATTTGTTATCATTATGTAAAGTTTTGTTATCAGTACTTGTTATCATTATGTTTTAATTTAACAGTTTAACTGTCAGGTCTCACGGTATTGAGATGCACCAATCATAATCTATGTCTTGTAGATACAATTTTGGTAATATTTTCCCAACACAGATCCAAAATTATTAGATATTAGATTAATATCAAAACCCACTGCAAAGTTTATTCATTAGATGACACTAAATACACAATATATAACATATAACAATATAAACTATTTATATGAACACATGGTGATTGTTTTATAAAATTTACTGGAGTTTACACACATAGTTGCATACTGAATAACAAGTGCCCCTAAACAAATAAAATACAGAAATAACAAGTGCTTTATCTAACAAAACAAGTAGCCAACTTGACACAGAAGAAACACATGAACATAAAATAAACACATAGAAATAACAAGTACAGATTTATCAAGGTAAAGTGGCACATCCGGGATTAGTCAAAAATCAAAACAATACGGTCTACTTTCCAAAAATAGGTTGTACAGGTAAAACACATTGCCTTGCACGGACTCCATGCACGGAATCTCTAATACTTTTGTGGCGACAAGTAGCTTGTCATCCCTTTTGTGATTTGATTTATACTCGTTGTGTCAGTAAATATGTGGCACTTTACCTTGGTAGACCTGTAACTTGTTGCCCCTGTTATGATTTGATTTAGACTCGTTGTGTCAGTAAATATGTGGCAATTGGTAGATCTGTACTTTGTTTACTTAAATAAAAAACCAACTATACTCATTTAAAACATACAGAAATAACAAGTAAATTATGTATTACAAATAACACACAAAATAAAAAGTGATAACAAGAAATGACTAACGGCTGTTTTTTTTTTTATCTCAAAAGTAAAGGCCAAAGGTGAAGGTCAAGGTAAACAATTAAGTTCAGTCATGTAAAGTTTACAACATGATGTTATAAGCAGAAAACTTAAAATTTTGTTGTAAGTAACCAGTGAATAGCATGTATGTTACAGGTTCAATTCTTAACTTGTAAATTTGGATTCTATTTTGAATTTGCCATCTTCTCTAAGAGTGAAAATGTCCAGGTATACAACATTTGCTTTGCAATCTGGTCAAAAACTGCCATACAAAACAATAGTCATGGCAATAATTATCTATGGAACATTTTATAAATATTTCTAGATGAAGACTTCAACACCTGTAGTATATATATATATATATATATATATATATATATATATATAGGTTGTACAGGTAAAACACTATATATATATATAGGTTGTACAGGTAAAACACTATATATATATATATATATATATATAGGTGGTACAGGTAAAACACTATATATATAGTGTTTTACCTGTACCACCTATATATATATATATATATATACTACAGGCTATATGTGTGTGTCAAGTGTTGAAGCCTTCATCTAGAAATATTTATATATAATATATATATATATATAAATTCTATTAAGTTTTTGGGCATACTACAATAAATTGCAGTTAACAACAGAGATACATACTTATTATTTTTTCTTAAATCAGTGTAATATTCTATGCACTTTTTAGTAATTAAGATTTTTCAATTATGGTGACATCGTCTATCAACTTTAATTTTGTTTCAATATTTAGTAATTAAGATAGTTGTAATAGATGAGTGCATTTTATACAAAATGATTTGGTAAATTTTACCACAATTTGTTTTTCAAGTATGACCTCGTTGCCCATAAACCTTTAAGTCTCATGGTTAAGCACACACACACACACACACACACACACACCATTATTTTTATAAAGTAAATGTTCCAAACCCAACTTGACAATACAGGCCATAAAGGATATGTATCATATATGCTTTTACACAGAAATTATTGCAGATGATCTAAAAAAATCATTTGAAACCTCACAACTGTTGACACAAGTATATGTGTGTAAAATCATTAATATTTACAACCTGTGTACAGATATGTAATATGTAAGACACTTGTGAAACATATCACCAAATACAGTAACATTTAAAACACTGATATACAGTAGTCAAAATGTGTGATATAATCAAACTGTTTACAACTTAAGATTACGTACAATTGATACACACAGACATACAGCAATCCAGTAGTCAACATGTGTGATATAATCAAATTGTTTACAACTTAAGATTACGTACAATTGATACACACACAGACATACAGCAATCCAGTAGTACGACTGTGAAATATAGACATGAATGTAACAATTTTTAAACTTAAAAGAAATCATGAAAGTGTAATTGTGGATTTGATCTGCATACAATAGCTCAATCAATAACACCCCTTCCCAACAAAGCAACAAAAAGCAACCAAAGAAAAGTAGTCCAATCTTGAGCGATGTGAGTGTATACATAATTCTCAGCATGATAATACATATTTATGTCAGAATTCTCAGCTTACAGAATATAGCAAGAATGACAATGTAACTCCAAACCTGTGATGGATGAGTCATGTTTACTTTTTTAAAACCAGGATGATTATGTAATTCCAAACCTTTGTACAGTTAAGCCATGTTTGAGGTTTCAAAACCAGGATGATAATGTAATTCCAAACCTCTGTACGGTTAAGACATGTTGAAAGTTTCAAAACAAGGATGATAACGTAATTCCAAACTGATGTACTGTTGAGCCATGTTTGAGATTTCAAAATCAGGGTAATTCCAAACCTCTGTACAGTTGAGCCATGTTTGAAATTTCAAAAACAAGATGATACTGTAATTCCAAACCTCTATACATATCAAACATGTTGAAGGTTTCAAAATCAAAATAATACTGCAATTCCAAATCTCTAAACAGATTAGACATGTTGAAGGTTTCAAAACCAAGATGATAATGTTATTCAAAACCTCTGTACAGTTATGTCATGTTGGCGGTTTCAAAACCAGGAGGGCAATGTTGCCATAATCTCTTTTGGAAAAAAATGACTAGATTAAATAAAAAGCCCCAAGCCTTCCTATATCTATGGGGTATAGATGGTGATGCAAAAATTTATTATTAAATGCAGAAAGAATTCATATACCATGACGACTGAAAGGTTTATAAAAAAAAAAATGTTACAAAGAATACATTATCAAATCATTGTTTTATGCCATGCCCTTTTCAACAAGATAAATTTCCATTTCGTGCTGCTTATATCATATATAGATATAAATAATATGTCATGTTCAAAATAATTACTTGTTTATGAACTAGTTTTCCTAAATATCTTCCCTTTATGATTTACACAGTAACTAGATATATGTTTCCACCAACAAACTGATAAATGAATAAAGAGGTAATGACGCTGATCTGTTCATAGTTTATCCAGTAATACAACGTACCTACAAAATCATATATATAAATTACATCATCATGAACAGATATCACTACCTATAGGAGTCAACATGTCAATTTCATGTATAAACAAGAAACTATATCATCATATTCATAAATCTAAGGACATTTCCACGATTTCATAAATTTTCAAAAGATTGAAAGTCCTTTACAAAATTCCAAAATCACATGAACTGTAATAATGGTTTGAAAATGTTTGTAGTATCAAATAAGGTGGAATGTTAATACATTGTAGATTTTGATGTTGTTGTATTGTTGTTTAACGTCCCACTCAAGAATCTTTCACTCATATGAAGACATCACCAAATGCCAGTGAAGGACTTTAAATTTTGGCCTATGCTCGGCATTTATTGCCATTGAGCAGTGAGGGTTCTTTAGCGTGCCAACAACTACTGTGACACAGGACCTAAGTTTTTACCTTCTCATCTGAAGGATCATTGTAGACAAAATCTCTCTCTCTCTCTCAACAAGTTTTCAGATATATTGTGGTTACCAGTCTTTACTGGTGGAACAAGTCATCCATGGAGGCCCTTGTTATTTGTGTAACATGATTTTACAATCATATATCTTATACATATGTAAATAATAAAGAGAACATGAATAAATAAATAAATGAATATTTACAATATAATAAATAATATAATAATAATTTAACAGAATGTATTACAATACGATATTGTAATGTTGTCTCTAAATGTAAAATAGTTATGCCTGATACTTGTTTTGTTTATACTTTTGCATGTTATAGTTGTGTAAAAAAAAGAAGATATATATACATGCAATACCATACTACATATATAATAAAGAAATGTACAAAAGTAATTGTATAATATGTATAGATAAATTTACTATAGTGTAATTTCTTGTAAAAAATAGAATCTATTATAGTACCACTTTTGTTTGTTGTTTTACATCTTTCACAGATTTTGAATTCTGCACTAACACAAAGCAGTGAGGGTTCTTTTACTTGCCGCACCTGCCATGACATAATACCTCAGTTTAAAGCCTCATCCGAAAGACCCCTCACTTTCACTTGGAATGCTGAATGCTTGGTGAAGAAAAAGTCCCAACTGTATTTTATTTTTAAGTATGACCCTGTACCAGTAATCAATCCATCGACCTTTAATTTGCAAGTTGAACACTTTACAACTAATCTATTGCAAGTTGTTTACCTCAACATACAAAAATGCTTAGTACAAACTACATTCTATCTAGCTGTGATTTTCAGTTATAAATAGTAATAAATATATACAAATGCTATATCTAAACATGTTAATGGCATATTATGGTTCAGTGTATCCAAATTTTGGTTTTCTTTTAAATTTCAAAAAAAAAATCACAATATAGAAAGTATCTTTTCACGAATAAGGCTTCATTGAATTTTTGTCTTCGATGACAACAGTTCAATTTGATTCAGGTCAACACATATGATCTCCGTTTTGAACTCAATTGGACAGTTCTGTGTATACTCAACCAAGTGAATAAAAACAAAGTTGTTGGGAAGCAACAAATTCAATAGTGAGAGATTGTGATTGTTAACAGATTTTGCAAGAAAAAGAACGAGACCTGGTGAAATATTTAACTGAAACAAAAGAAAGATATATATGGGTGATTCGTTTGAACAGTGGAATGGTATTTTCATCGGTATTATTTCAGATATATCTACCACAGCACCAATTGTAAGAGCCAAACTTTCTTAATGTCAGTTAAACCAACAATGAAGTTAAGCTGAAATATCCCACATGTAATTACATGAATAATCATATTACATCAAAATCAATACACATATAATAAATGACAAAAAACACCCCCCCCCCAAAAAAAAAAATGAAAAAAGAGATGTTGATGAAACCTTTCTTCACTCAGAAAAATTTACATACATGTATTTGATACATTGTACTTTTAATGGAATGTATTTAAATGACAAGCAATTAATTTTTACTGCACTTGATACCATGTTTTCCTCATTTCCAGCTTAGAAAGTAATTCTTGGATACTTCAAGAGCACACACAAGGGCTGCAACGATACACGTCTCTTTAAAGTGATACGTATCACAATGTTTGGCTGTTGATATGATAAATATCAAAATACGATACTTTACCAGACTATTCCGAAATCTGATCAAACATAAAACAGAAACAAATTCTGCCATTGGAATGATTTTTTCAAATTCACAGGAAAACACAGCTCAGACAACAAAACAAGAATTTGCATCCATCATCAACTTCAACACTTCCCAAGAAGGATCTATTTGTTTTGGCAAAAATGATTTAAAAAAATTACCATTGATTAATATAAATCACTTTTTTGTGAAAGATATATGTCAGGTATTTATCATTGCACAAAATGCATCTGATTCTACTGAAGAAAATGGTGTCATATCAAACATAACAGTGTTACAGACAAACACTACAATTTGAACTGTAATGTTTTTACCATCATTCTCTACCACTCTTAAGCCAAAATGCTTTGAAATCGCTGATTTAAAAATCGGAGGAGGCACTTACATCAGAGCAGCAGTCATTTATCTTTCAGTCAATCTCGTAAGTTTCGGAATATGGCAAAATCCAGAAATACCATGGCATATCGTGAACATGAAAAATGAAGCGTGAACCAAACCATGCCAGAAATACTGCAATAAACCATTTCATGGTAACACACACACAAATTTTAGGTAATGAAATATGGTAGAATAGTTTATGTATCTTATATGAACCCTAACCCATTAGATTTAATGTGTAGTACTAAATTGATGAAGATTTAGTTAATTACAACAGCTAATAGAGAATAAAAATTTAGATGTGGTCAAAATCTGTGGTATTATGTGATTATGACTAGTTCATAACCTGCAACAAGATTTCAGAAGTTGAATTAATGTATTATCCTCTCAATACTTATGATATAATCATGGGCATACACAAAGGGAGGCAATTCACTTAATGACTGGGTTGCTGTTCATTCATATTTCACACTACAGTGATGTGCTCATTATATATTTAGCAGGTTTCTAGTAAATACTTTGATGATTTTACAATTCACGATTCAGGCACATATGTATCTATGTGTCTATACACGAATTATAATTAGCATAATTAAATATGCATTGTGTTCTGAAACTGACTTAGAATAAAAATATGAAGTGAAATATCAGATGCATACCATTTAGTAAATGACAGTCAAATACTGTATGAACAACCCTTTAGTACCGATAAGTTAATGTAAAAAATACAGCATGTAACAATTCCAAAAGTTAATATCAAACAAGAGGCCTAGTGGATCTTAACGGTCACCTGAGCAAAACATAATTAACTCCCATAAATGTTGACCTGACAGTTTCCGTTCTATTGACATCTTTGTAGATCTTTGCATGCCAAACATTTTTGCTTCAACCATAACCCTGCTTCTTTCACTTTCTCTGTATCTATCATACTTTTCATGATAATGTTAAAAAACAGCCTAATACATGAGAAATTCAACCCTGATAATAAGTTGAAGGGCGCTTACCTTTCACAATGGATAGGCCAGTACTAGCAAGTTTTGTGAATGGCCCAGAAGTTGAACAAAAACCGTGACTGACAAATTGCAAAATATTTTCATCATAAATAAAATATTTTTTTTTATTCTGAAAATACATTATTTCTTTTTTTTTTTTTATTTCTAATCAGTTTTAGAGCCAGCATTTGAAAACGTTTCTTCAGAAAATCAAAGTCACAAATTCAGTTTTTTGGCAGTGTCTGTAACGCCAATACTGTTGAATCATGTTAAGAATCCAAACTCAGAGCAGGTGCCAGTGTGGCCACGTACCGTTATGTTACCAATCATAGAAATGACTGGTCCACATTAGTCTGTTCCAGTGAATGGTAAGCACTGAAATTGGACCATTGGTTCTTGAGAAGAAGTTGGAAATGCCTAAAGTTAGCGATGGAAATGCACGATGAACGACAGACAAAAGACGACAGACAACGCGTGACAAACAAAAGATGACAGACAATGCGTGACAGACTAAAGACGACAGACAACGCGTGACAGACAAAAGACAATCGCAATAAGTCATCTGGCTCAGGTGACCTAAAAATACTGGATAAGAAAACTAATTCACAAGTTACAATTTGGAACATTATGAGACCATTACTTTAAGATGTATACCTCAGGAATGCACTTCACAACTTTCACAAGTCAAGATATGGTTTAGTCAAATGAGGTTCAGGAACACAAAACACAACTTGACCAAGTTGAACACTAGTTGTCACATGTAGATCTGGAATGCATTTCACAACATGACCAAGCCAAGTACTGGTTTGTCATATATAAATCACAGTTACATCACAACGTACCCTATCGCATGGAGCTCCAAATGTATGTATTTTGTATCATAACTCAAGTTGTACCGTGTTTTGTTACTTCAAACAAACCTTTTCTGAAGAATAGCTCAAAGTCACACAACACTTTTTTGGAGAGATACTTGCACTGTGATGGATGTAAAGGGCACAATGGTGAATTTAAAAATATGGCTAGAAGATTTCTCAAATATAGCTGAAAATAAAGAAATCATATTTAAGAGACATTTTTATTTTCAAATCATTCTGCAACAACATTCTATACAATAATTATGTACACATTGATACAATACTGGTAACATGCACACACATACACATAGATACATGCACAAATATCAAGAAACTTACTAAAACACGTGTATAAATGCACAATAACATAAACAAATATATAGAGACTAACAAACACATACACATGAGACTCTTAAATATACAAATGCAGATACAGTCACATGCTGCAACATTAACATACACATACAGAGGAAAATCATAAATTTCAATAGGTACATGTAGAGACATTAACATACTGATGAAACTCATAAATATAGACAGACACATGTAGAGACATTAACATACTGATGAAACTCATAAATATAGACAGACACATGTAGAGA
This sequence comes from Atrina japonica, assembly GCA_030159075.1. Classification (NCBI taxonomy): domain Eukaryota; kingdom Metazoa; phylum Mollusca; class Bivalvia; order Pterioida; family Pinnidae; genus Atrina; species Atrina japonica. Next base: position 146,156 of record BROG01001051.1, on the reverse strand, counting down.
CATTAACATACTGATGAAACTCATAAATATAGACAGACACATGTAGAGACATTAACATACTGATGAAACTCATAAATATAGACAGACACATGTAGAGACATTAACATACATATGAGACTCATAAATATCGATAGACACATGCAAAGACATTAACATACTTACGAGATTCTTAAATATTGAGAGACACATACAGAGATATTAATAAACACATACACAGAACTCTTACATATAGATACAGCTACATGCATAGACATACACCTACACACATATACACATAGATTAACACATGCAAAACCAATATTTGCATTTGACATTTAATATTTACCTCAAGTTGCCGTCTCCTTTCCACAACAACTTTTTCAGACCTACTGAACAATTTCTTGGGAGGAAAAACTAAGGCATTAACCTGCAACAAATGAAACAAACATTTTAAACTTATACATTTTTAACTGTAAATTAAGAAAATGAGACAGATGTTAACATACATAACACCTTAAAGCCAAAGTTGACATAAATAAACCAAAGTACAACATGATGTAAGAGTAGGCTGACAGTAAACAAAATATAAAACCAGGTACAGCATGATGTAGGAGTAGGCTGATAGTGAACACATATAAAACCAGGTACAGTTTGATGTAGGAGTAGGCTGATAGTGAACACATATAAAACCAGGTACATTATGATGTAGGAGTAGGCTGATAGTGAACACATATAAAACCAGGGCCAGTATGATGTAGGAGTAGGCTGATAGTGAACACATATAAAACCAGGTACAGTATATGTAGGAGTAGGCTGATAGTGAACACACATAAAACCAGGTACAGTATGATGCAGGAGTAGGCTGATAGTGAACACATATAAAACCAGATACAGTATGATGTAGGAGTAGGCTGATGGTGAATACACATAAAACCAAGTACAGTATGATGTAGGAGTAGGCTGATAGTGAACACATAAAACCAGGTACAGTATGATGTAGGAGTAGGCTGATAGTGAACACACATAAAACCAAATACAGTCTGATGCAGGAGTAGGCTGATGGTGAACACACACACACACACAAAAACAGGTACAGTTTGATGTAAGAGGAGTAGGTTGGCAGTGAACAAACAAAAAACCAGGTACAGTGTGATTAAGAGGTGTAGGTTGGTAGTGAACAAACAAAAAACCAGGTACATTGTGATGTAAGAGGAGCAGGTTAAACATCGAAGGCCTTAACGGCCATAATGACACTGAACATTTGAAAAATTACAAACCCTGTTTGCTGTGGTTATGCTTAGAAAATCTAACAATCTAGTAAAATAAAATTTAGGTGAATTCAAATCTGTAGTTGATAAACTTCTAGTTTTAAAGAGTACAGGGGTGCTAACACATAGATCATGATAACACTCAATCAACTTTGTTTTAGTCCACAGTGCGAGCTCGAAGTTGGCAGAGATGGAAACATGCAAATACATTGTTTATGTTTAATAACTGGTGCATTTTATCATATTTAACATCACTTATATTATTTGTGTGTACTGATAATGTACACATACATTGCTTCTATGCTACTTGTCAAATCATTAAATTAATTATGCCATTATAAATCGCCTAAATTATTCTGTAGCTGCAATTGTCAAACAATTAAATACTCGATATTGAGTGTCAGTTTGTTTGTATTACTTATTGAGTTATTCCAAAACTTTCCATACTTCAAAGACTGTCGCACGATCCTTATTAGTTGAAGGTCACGTTCACGTTTCAGTGAACACAGCTTATAGAGTCCTAACTTCAATGTGGGGTGCCAAGATCAGGGAATCATTCAAAAGTATAAATTATATAAATAGATATAATATAAACGATTTATGTTTGTTACGCAGTTTCTGACACAGTCTTGAATTCCAATGCTATCATAACGTGAAAGATCATTATTTTGTGATTTGGTTCTGTATACAGTGCATTATGCACACACCAGATCACATTTGATAGTTCTATTAAGCATAATTACAAATGGAAGTTTGGAGTAGGTCCCTAGAAAGTTGAAATACAATGAATCTAAGTTGGAAAACTTCACAACACCTTAGGCCTAATGTTAGATCTACATGTATGTCAACAACATTGAATTGCTTAAATCGTTACCAATTACATTCCAAATGATCATAAATAAAATTTCAGATTCCAATTGCACTTCCAAATATGTAATAAATGATAAAAAGTTGTTAACCCGTGAAGGAGATAATGATTTAACATGTACATGGATACGAAACAGTGGCGATGCCAGCTCTTCCTCTATCTTCGAATCTCTGTATTCATACGATACAAGTAGATCCTATTGTCTACAAATGAATAATGGATAGCGAATCATTTATCAAAGTTATCATAAAAGTTTGATTTACTTGTTAATATTGTTAATAGCATGGTAGAAGTTACAACAAATGCATGAATCATATGTGCCAACTTCTGAAACCTTCAGTGAGGATGATCTCCCCCTCAGCTATGACAGCTGAGGGGGAGATTTTGTGTGGACAACATTTTCAGCCTCTTGAATTCCAATGCATGTACACTAACACCAATGTGTTAATAGGTATACTTTATTTCTTCATTCATATTGTAGACAAGCTGTTTTCAATACTCCAGAGTCTGGACAATACTCATAACATGTATATTTTGATTTTGTTTTTTATGTATTTCACTTTTTATTTACAGTAACTAATTTTACTTTTATCATTCACCTACATTTAATCAAGATTTTACAACTTTTATACACAATATAGTGTTACATGTATCATCATTTTAACACATCTGTAAATTCAGTTCCATTCAGTATTGATTCTTTCATTTAACACTCAACTTCCACTTCCCCCATAAACTGCAAACAACACCAGGATGTGTTTTTTATGACATTTGGCCTAGAAAGTATTTTAGTTTCTAATTGTTTTTAGAAATTCATTTTGAACTACAAACAGAAGAAAATGGATCACTTTCCAAACTTATGCTTTTCGAAATGACAAATGGTTGTACTTCTACTGACATTTTTACATGCATGGCCGGGCAAAGAAAAATTGAAATCTAGCCATGAAAAATTGATTCTAACTGAAGTAACATATCAAAAAACATTTATAGACAAATTTTCATAGGGGTCATTTTATTGTTGCAACAACACCCCCCTTCCTGTATTCACATTCAGCAAAAAGTGATGACCAATCGTTATTCTAACTGGGATAGACATTTTTACAAAAATTTTCATTACGGGGAGGGGTCATTTTATCGTGGGGGTCAATTTATCACACTGAGGGGGGTCAAAATATTGCAAGGGGGGTCATTTTATTGTGCCAGTAAACCGTGATGAAATGACCCCAGGAAAAATATTGTATGACAAATATTGTATGACAAATATTGTATGACAAATATTGTATGACAAATATTGTATGACAATGGTTCCAATTTTTACTTGCGGGTCACTACGGGGTTGAAATATATGAATGTGGGAAATTTTATACTTTCAAGCAGGCGATTTCCAAAATTTTGAAGTTTGTGCAGGAGTCTCCCACACAAAACATGAGAGTTGGCAGGTATGGCACAGATAGAAAGAACACAAACTGAGTATCCTTGTTAAAAGCTTTAGTTTTAGTGTACTATATTGTGTTGAGGCTGCAGACAAAAACTGTGAAGAGTCAGAAAAGCTGCATGATCCCTATATAAAAAAACCAGGTACAGTGTGATGTAAAAGGAGTAGGTTAAACAAAAAACCAGGTTCAGTGTGATGTAAGAGGAGTAGGTTGGCAGTGAATTAACATAAAATCAAATACAGTGTGATGTAAGAGGAGTAGGTTAAACAAAAGACCAGGTTAAGTGTGATGTAAGAGGAGTAGGTTGGCAGTTGTTAAATAAAACCAAGTATGTAAACCAACCCACAAATATCAATAACTCAAAGTTCGGTCTGTGATCGTATAGTTTTATTCTCAGCACAGCAGAGTACAGCAATGGTAAACAATGTTTCAACAATCAGAGAGTATGGTGGTGTTTCTCTAGGCTTCCGCTGAGTCTCTCTCGTTTCCAGAACTCCAGTGCCCATTTGTCAGTTTTTATCAACGCAAAACACTAAAGTTCTAGAAGCTTCTAGAGAGTTAAATGCATTACAATTGGAAGAATACGGACGCCGTCATCATTTTCATAATGCAACCCTTGGTAACCTTTTTACACTATCATCTTAGTACAACTTCAGTACATTATCATTAACATCAAATCTTGTTTACCACTGATGATGACAGATATTTGACCTTTTAACATGCAGCTTCAATTGCTGCTGATTTGTAAAGGTGTTGAATAGTTGTTTATCCAAAACAGTATATTGTAATAATGCTAAGTAATAATACTAAATATTATGCTGAGTAATTTTGAATTTGGAATTTTTATTCTAAATTAACTTTGTCAACATATTTACTTGACCGAATTAGAAATCATGTAATTTTAGCCCGTATTTTCCCAAATACATATAATACACATCAATACTATTTCAAGTCACACCAATTTATTTACGTATATAATTTCCTAAAAGATTTATCTCCCGTACCTCATATTGTTACAAACGTCCCTATCCCTTGAAATTTTTACTAAATGGAAAAAAATTTCATTCTTATAAATACTTTCCAAATTATAATTAGTAACTTTTTATAAAATTTCCCCCATTGGTGTGGCTTGAAAGTTATAACACAATTCAATAAAGTTTTTACTGTTAATTGAAATGAATAAGTTGTGACTGGATTTTTATCGGTAAATAAATTGTATCCTGAATCATTAGCAAATTAACTTTGACTTAGATTTCTCATTAATCCACTATCAATCACCTGGATTTTCAACATCTTAAAACTCGTGATCTGGATTATTATTAAATAAAAAAATGTGACTGGATATAAAAATATGTACACAATATATATTCATGCATTATAAAGCGATATAAACCATAAGCAGAGAATTTATGCATAACATTCAATAATCATTGTACAAATAAATTATTACAGTTCCATAAGTAAAGTTCATTATTTAAAGTTCATAATATCATCATATGATAATAATACATTTAATAATTCATTTTTAACACTTTTCATATTCATGGAAAGTCCTCCATTCACGGAAAGTCCTCCCCTTGTAAATACTGGAAAGTCCTCCATCCTTAATACACGGAAAGTCCTCCGTCCTTTGCGCAATATTCTGTTTCTTTAATAATCATAAGTTTTCGACTTCTTTAAATTATTATCGTGTTGTATTCACATTACACTGTGATTATTACTTAAGTTCTTGTATAGTCTTCAGTAGTCGAATGTTAGTGTCTTTAGTTATTTAATCGGGCTTCTGGATCGAAAAGTGGTCTCATCCACTTCGATGTTTTCGATCGACGATTTGTTGTTATCATTAAATTCTTGCGGTGTCACATCACCTGTTTCTGGATCTTGAAATTCATGATTTATTTCATGGTTACTCGTGTTTGTATTCCTTTATTTCACAGGAATGTACGTCTGGATATTCATTTTTGTAGTTTGGTTGACTGTTTTTCATGACTATTTTGTTTCGTGTTTTCTTTCTCTTTTATCTTGACTGTATAGTGTTCGGTTTTCAATGTTTTCTGGTTTGAGTTACTGGTATTAAGTCTATGTCGTATTTATCCTTAAGGTACATACTGTAAGTTTCTACTGGATATTCTATTCGTGTTTATCCTTAAGGTACATACTGCAAAGTTTTCTATCTGGATATGCGTTGGTTCTTGTTCAGTTTGGTCTTCTTTGTATATACTGGCTGTGTTTCTTGACCGTTGTTTCATTCTTTTCTGTTATAAGATTGCGAATGTCATTATCTCTGCTGTTGACTGTGTATTTATGCATGATCGACTGTTTGTTATTTGGTGCTCCTGATTGGCTGTTGGTTCTGGTTTCTTAGAAGTCTGAAAGATTTGGAAGACAACTCCTCTTTTCCCTCACTACTTGACCACTTAACATTAGGATTATCTTTTATTTTCTTTTTGACAGAAGATTCTTCATACATTTTCTTATTATTCTTTTTCCACATTTTATCATTATAATTATTAAGATTGTTACTACTGCTATTGGTATGAGAAAGTATTGACCATTCTTAACCAAAAATCCTTCTGGCATTGGTTGCATTTCTTCTAGTTTTAGTTCATTTATCAAATTATCTAAATTAATTTCTTTTACTGGTTTCAACGTCTTAGGAATCTTAATTTTAATAGTGGGAAATTTTGTTTATATCTCCAAAACAAACTTACTTCGTCTTTTTTATACTTATCAACTAATGTTTTTAAAGGATCCTTAAAGTTAAAATTACTTTCCTTATAAATGTAAGGGTTAAAGACATATCCCCGTTAGAACTTGACAATTTTGTTCAAATGTAGAATGTCTAGAGGGGCAATGTTTTCATTCATTGATTCTTTGGGATCATGAAATTTTGTAATTTTTCAATTTAACCAATTTCCTTCTGTAACATACTGTCCTCGAGGAAGAATTGCATTATTGATTAGTGTGGTTTTAAAATTTTTGGATCGTGTTTCAAGAAATCACACAAGGGTCTATTCGAAACAGTATTATAGGGTGTCAAAAGAAACAATATCTTATTGACGGATTTGAACATTTTTCTAAACCGTGTCAAAATGCAAATTGTGACTCTTTATTTACCGCTAAAAAATATCTAAGTCATATTTGTACTGAAATATTGTATGACAAGTTATGTATCTTGTAAACAAATATTTGTTGTGTCAACAAAGGTACTGTTACAATGTTTTCGTCTTTGAAATATTACAAGTTGTTTTGTATAGGTCCCAAAGATCTTTTTACGGGGTCAAAAGGCAAAGCAAAACGTGGATTCAATTGATTTTTGATTGATAAAAGTAATTGGAAACTTAAAGGTTGAATGACAGAGGGTGCGAGGTTCCAATAACATATTCAATTGAATTTAGAGATTTGAATTTTGTTTTCAAAATTTCTAAAACTTAAGACTTTTCATCGTCTTACACATATTATCAAACATAGTCAAGTTACCACATGTTATCAAATATATCCAAACAAAATTCAACAAGTTATTCTTACACATGTTTTCAAATATATATCCAAACTATTCTTATTCATGTTATCAAAAGTCGAAAAGAACACTATTAATATTTCTTTTGAGTAGGGTCTATTTCGTCTACAAGTCTTTTTGAACTCTTAATTTCATTTATTTCTGTATCTTCTATATCCTTACTTATTTCTTTGTTTTCTGTCTGATTGTCTTGTTCTGTTAATCTATCATCTAACTTTGTGTTTCTGTATATTCTTTTTAATTCTGCTAAAGGAATATCATCCTCACTATCTGAGTCAAACTAGATCTCTTTACAATAGTCAGAGATTCTGAATCTGGAGGTACTACATATGTTGATCCTTATCGGTCTATTTAATTTGTCTTGAGGTATCTCCCAATCATCTAAATTAGCTAACCTAAGATGTCGAGTGTGTCTTATGTTTTGTTCCTGTCAACTGATTCTTAACTATAAAACTTAGAGGTCCTTTTTCTTCAATAATTCTGTAATAAGGTGTCCATTTATTTCTAATTTACTGGTTTTTCTTTGATTCTTAATATATACTGGATCTCCTACCTTGAAATTAATTTCTTGACTACCCCTATCTGCATATTTCTTTTGTCTTTTCTTAGGTCTTCTAAATTTTTGTGTACTAACGTAAAAGCTTTATGTTGCTGCTGTAACATAAATATTGATCTTCCCCATTATATTTTCTTCTAGGTTTAAGAATTGTATCTAATGGTAATACTACATCCCTATTGTATAGTAAGTAGAAGGGTGAAAACTGGGTCGATTCACTTGGATGAAATCCTAATGTCTGATTCAAATATAAATAAGTCTGTGATCAGATATTTTCTTAATTATATCATGTAAAGATGAAATCTTTCTAGCCATTACTTTGAGGACTATAATAAGATGTTGTTAACATGTTTAACTCTTTAAGTGTTTCTTGTACAGCCTTATTCACGTTTTCTGACCCATTATCTGTTAGTATCTGAAGTGGGCAACCATATCTTGGATATTTCTTCTAATATAAGATGGACTATATTATAGCTGTTTTATTTGGTACACTAAAAGCTTCTGGCCATCCAGAATATTCTATGAATGACAATGTACTTGAGCCTGATAAGGTGGTGGGATTTGGTCCTGATAAATCTAGACCAATTTTTGCGAAAGGATAAGGTGGAATGTCCGTTTCTTTAAGAGGTGGAGTGTTTTCTTTTGGCTTCTAGTTTGACATGTTACACAAGATCTACATATTTATGCAACTTTTGATACATTTTTTGAAAATAGTAACCTAATGAAATATGTTTTATCTACTGCCATATGTCCTACAAAATCATGTGTTGTTTAATGACAATGTTTTCTAATTTTTCAGGTATGTACAATCTAGGTTTTGGATCTTCTGAGTGATAAAAAATATAACAAACCATCTATTACTATTAAACCATTTTGTTCCCTTTTTGTGGCACTACCTTTGTCTAATTTTATCTTAAGTTTTGCTATCTTTTAATTTTCTTGTTCTGTCTTTATATCTATATTTCCTGGAGATCTATAAACGGCTTGACTAAGTCATCTGGTGGATCTATCTTACAACTATTGGAGTGAACTTGTTTGAATTTAATGCACCTACTTCTAGGAATCTATATCATTTCTATTTCTGTGTCTGTTTCTGATGTCAATTGGACTGTCTGGTATTCTTGACAACAAGTCAGCGCAACAGTTAAAACCTTCATAACTCAATCTTACAGTTGTAACCTGCGATACTGAGAGCCCATTGTTGTATTTTCTTATTTTGCATGTGAATCTAATAAATACTTCAAGGGACGATGATCTGTAGGTACCACAAAAACTGAATCATGTAAATATAAGCTAATTTCTTAAGAGCAAAAGCTATTCCAAAACATTCTTTTTCTATTGTTGACCATTTTTTTTGAGATTTACTTAATTTGTGAGACAAATAATAGATAGGTTTTTCTTCCCCCAGTTCTGTAAGCTGTGTGAGACAAGCACCTACACAAAAAATCACTAGCATCTGTGTATACACATAAGTTTGTTTGTATCAGGGTAAGCTAACAAAGGTACTACTGTTACTGTCTTTGAGAAAATCAAAGGCTACTTGGCATTCTTTTGAATTTAAATCTAGCATATTTCTTAGTTAACTCAATCAAAGGTTCTGCTATCTTTGAGTGAATGAACCTCCTATGTATGCCAATAAATCCCCTAATTTCTCTTACATTCTTTGGAGGTAGTTCTTATAGCTTTCACTTTCTTTTCATTAGGTTTCACTCCAGTGTTCACTAACAATAAAACCTAAATATTCTATTTCTTTCTGAAAGAAACTACATTTCTTCAACTTCATTTTTAAATCATGTGTGATCTTATCAAAACTATTTGAATATGCCTAAGATGTTCTTCTGAGTCTTTTGAAAATATTAAGATGTCATCTAAGTAAGCAGTGGCACAGTCCTCACATTCTTGTAATAATGTTCATGAGTTCTTGGAAGATACTGGAGTTAACCCAAATGGGCATTACATTAAACTGAGAACCCTTTGTGACAAGTAAATGTTGTTTTTTTCTTTACTATCTTCATCCATTTGTACCTGCCAATACCCACTTTTAAGACTAAACTAGTGAAATGTTTGGCCTTTCCCAACCTAGCTAAGAGTCATCAATCAATGGTAAGGGAAATGATATAGGTTTCACTATTTTATTTTAAGATCTAAAGTCTACACACATTCTTTTAGATCCGTCTTTCTTCCCAACTATAAATAATGGAAAAGCCCATGTTGACCTTGACCTTTCTATAATACACATCTAACATTTCATCTACTGCCTTGTCAATCAATACTTGTCGTTTGTTAAGAGTTCTATACGGCCTATTTCTGATTGGTGGATGTCCCCTGTATCTATTTTCATTTTCACTGTACTAGTGTGACCTAACTCTGCATCAGTTTTTGCAAAAATATCTGCTTGTAACAGACTAAAAATACTTCTTTTATATCCGAAGGTGCGTCTATCTTTAAAGAGTCTACATCTCCTATTGTATTTTCTGGACTTAGCTGTTACTTTGTATCTCATCTTTTCTAAAGCTCTAAATACTTGACCTCTTTTTAATCTATAAAATTTATTTGTTTGATTAACTACTAAACTGGAAATTATTACTGGTGATTCTTCCAAGTCCTGGGTCATCTAAAAGACATCCACATTGATACTTGAGATTTCAAAAATTTTCTTTATTCCCCTGTTAAATGCTCTATTTGTTAACAAAACATATTGTCTTACTCTGTGGTCTTAATGTAGTTGTTTTTGATATTCTTACTATGGATGATATGTGAGTGTCATCTTCAAATTTGACATAGGTTCTCCCTATTCTTAAGCAACCCAAATCAAAGTAAATCTTACTCCATTTTGTCTTAACCAGTCCCTACCAAGGATAAAGCAACCATCGGTGACATAAAAACTTATGATTCATGGTCATTTTATTCATCGTAAATTTAATATTTACTGCACCTATTACTTTAAGTGATTGACCATTCACTGCCAAGAGTTTTCAACCCTAACCTTGATTGGAAGATTTTGGAAGCACTTTTTACTAATTAATGATACTTCTGCTCCTGTATCTACTAAAGTCCTAAATTTTTGTTTTTGTATCCATAGTACACATGAACTTGGATTTCCTGCTAATTGAATTTCATAGAGAGTTATCTACCTTACTTTTTCTTTTTTCTACTACAACTCTTCCTATTGTGCTTCCTTTAAGAAGAGCCTTCTAGTTTTCCTGTTCCCTATGTTCCCTATACTGAGACCATTGTTGTCCTATTCGCTGGGTGGAGTTTTCTGAAGTTTGTTCACTTACTACAGGTGTGCAGGGAGTGCTAACTGTTTATTTGACTGAGTACGTATTATCTCGCATGCCGGAAGTGCTAACATCTGAGGTGGTTCTGGTAATGCTAATGTTTGATCATCTGACTGATTTTGCTGGTATGTAAATTGTGGAGGTCGAAAGTTGAAGTTTTGCCTATTCGATAAGTATTGTGTGTAAACTGCGAGGGTGGAGGATCGTAATTTTGCTATATTGATAGTTATTATTTGTTCACCCCTGACGATTCGTTGGTGGTCCCTGATTATACTGCCAATATGGTACCCAGTTGCGAGGGTTAACGATTTGGACCATTTCTTTTAAGGTGTTCATGTGACATACCCAACATTCTGCGCCTAATACCCATCTGGTACAGATTGTGAATTTTGTCTAGGACCTACTTGGTTGTTTCTTTGTATTTGATATTTTACTGAGTTTGTTGTTTTTCTAGCCCTAACCTGTTTCTTATTATTATCTGATGATATTTGTAAGATCATCGTCACTAGTCAGCTGCATTTATGTCTACATTTTTAGGGCAAAGTAGTGTGACCTTTTCTTAAAACAATTCTTACATAGTTTATTTCTTAAGTGATCTACTTCCATTGGTTGTATGTCTCTGTCTTCTTTTTCATAAATAAACACTGTGCCGTAACGTCAATGCAATTTGATAACACCTTAATTCTAAAGTTGTAGGTTCTTCTCTAATCAATTTCATTTTGATGTAATCAAAAGTATTTACATTCCTGTTGTTACTAAGTCTTTTGTGCTTTTGTTTTTAGTCTGCTCTGTCGTATAAACATCCTCAGATGCTTGTATTATTCTTTCCCCCAAACATTTGTATACTCATCTGTCTCTTGTTTTAGACTTAACTTAATTAATGCCTGTCTTTTGTTTGATTTTTCTTTTAATAATTTCTTGAGGTCCCCCGCCAACTAGCTACATTTTCGTTATTTTCTTGCTATTAAATACCTCCTAATGAAATCCGCTACCGCCCCTGAACATGTTACCAATGCTATACCGGCATTTTCTGACATTTAATTCAACTAAATTTGCATATCTTTCTATGTCTGATATGCCTTAAGGTCTTTTACCCCGAAAAGTTTTCTTAATTACCTGATGTCAGTACTGCCTTGCACTTGCCATGTTAGAGAATTGGTTATCAAACATCTCTTTTTCATCATTGTCACCTTTGATCAGGTATTCCAGACACTCTACAAAATGGTGGTTCTCTATTTCCTACTTCCCCCCGTAACTGTAGTACTGTTACTAACTTTCGGTTTTGTTTGGTGTCTGACTGACCTGATGCTTTTGTTTTATTTCTATTTTCAGTTTCATTTTGCATGTTGTCTGATCTGACGTGGTTGGTCTATTTTTATTTACTTCTTCTAAAATTAAATTATCCTCAATTTCTCCTAAAGCCGTAGCCATACTACTGAATTTTTAGTCTACTATTTTCCTCTGCCATTATTAATTCTGTTTTTAATTTTGTATTTTAATTTCAATTGTTAAATTTGTGTTTAACTAATTTTGTTAAAGTTTTCAAAATAAGTTTTTATGGATGTTTAATACTATTGCCTAAATAAGTTAAAATTGTAGTTTTTGTTTAAGATAGATATTTAAATTTTATTAAATTAAGTTTTAAGTTTTAGAGTTTGTCAAAAAAATGTTCACAATTTGTGGAAGTTACTAAGAAAAGTAAAAGCTTTTAGTTCCAAGTCTTGTGTTGTTCCCAGGTCTTGAAGGCAAAAGGCATATCGATATTTGTAAAACCAACCACAAATATCAATAACTCAAAGTTCGGTCTGTGATCGTATAGTTTTATTCAGCACAGCAGAGTACAGCAAATTGGTAACAATGTTTCAACAATCAGAGAGTATGGTGGTGTTCTCTCTAGGCGGTTTTCCCGCTCGTCTCTCTCCAGAACTCCAGTGCTTATATACATTTGTCAGTTTTTATCAACGCAAAACACTAAACTAGAAGCTTCTAGAGAGTTAAATGCATCTACGACGCCGTCATCATCAAAATCTGTCATAAAACCCTTGGTAACCTTTTTACACTATCATTCTTAGTAAAGTAATATTCATTATTTTAACATCAAATCTTGTTTACCAAAACTGATGATGACAGATATTTGACCTTTTAACATGCAGCTTCAATTGCTGCTGAATTTGTAAAGGTGTTACAAGTTGTTTATCCAAATATAATGCTAAGTAATAATACTACATTATGCTGAGTAATTTTGAATTTGGAATTTTATATCACTTTGTCAACATATTTTACTTACCGAATTAGAAATCATGTAATTTTAGCTGCCGTATTTTCAAAACATATAGTTACACATCAATACTATTTCAAGTCACACCAATTTATTTACGTATATAATTTCCTAAAAGATTTATCTCCCGTACCTCATATTGTTACAAGTACAGTGTGATGAAAGAGGAGTAGGTTAAACAAAAGACCAGGTTCAGTGTGATGTGAGAGGAGTAGTTTGGCAGTGAATAAAAAACAGGTACAGTGTGATGTAAAAGGAGTAAGTTTGCAGTGAATAACCAAAAAAACAGGTACAGTGTGATGTAAGAGGAGTAGGTTGGCAGTGAATAAAACCATAAAACCAGGTGAAGTGTGATTTAAGAGGAGCAGGTTGGCAGTGAATTAACATAAAACCAAATACAGTGTGATGTAGGAGGAGTAGGTTAAACAAAAGACCAGGTTCAGTGTGATGTGAGAGGAGTAGGTTAAACAAAAAGCCAGGTTCAGTGTGATGTGAGAGGAGTAGTTTGGCAGTGAATAAAAAACAGGTACAGTGTGATGTAAAAGGAGTAAGTTTGCAGTGAATAACCAAAAAACCAGGTACAGTGTGATGTAGTGTACAGGAGTAGGTTGGCAGTGAATAAAACCAGGTGAAGTGTGATTTAAGAGGAGCAGGTTGGCAGTGAACAAACATAAAACCAGGTACAGTGTGATGTAAGAGAAGGAGAAAAACAGTGAACAAACATAAAAAGGGACAGTTGAGTATTGAGCAAGAGGATTAGGCTGTCACATCTGTTACATCAATACTGAAAGTATGTAAAACATGAATGTACGTCAAATTGTGGGAAGTATTAAGAAAACTGCGATTATTCATATTTCTAAAAAAATATTGTATTTCTATACATATACTTTTACCATTTTCAAGTTAAATAGATAAAAACAAAAGAAAATATTGGTATTCTCCAACCAGTTTGAATCCACGATTGAACAGAAGTTATTATATAAATAGATTAGACAGAATGAGGTTTCTTCAGGGGAAATTCCAAGAAGGATGGCAAATTATTAATTTGTTTTCAGCTTCATTTCCTTCCTCGAAGTATTTCAATGCTCTGTTTCTGTTCCTAAACAAACAACATATTTCTTTATCGATTCTATCCTTTCTTTTTCTGTCATTTGTGTTTTGTGTGTTTGCTACCTGTATGGCATAGTGTTTACTTCTTTGTGGAATGTTGGTAAACTCAATCTCAACTCATGCCCATCTCAACTCTTATCCTCTTTGGCTAAGTCATGCTTACGGTAAACAGACTCATAACCAGTTGACCCATTGTTTTACTGACTTATACACAATAATGTAGTTATGGCTAAATAGATCTTGCACATGCTCAATCATTATTCTATGTAAGAATCATGAATACCCATTACACTCATCGGGATATTCCATTCCGTTCAGTTTTATCGGAATAGTTAGTGTTCATATCATGTGACCTTAACAGATTGTCGGGCAAGATCACTTCCAGTTTCATAATATTTACATTGAAACATTCAATGAAATTCACTCAGTTCTTCTCCTGGGATTTATTGTTGATAGATGTTGGAATTCTTTCTTGTAACGACTACAAGTGCCGTCACTTCCTTGTAGGCTGTTTTTCACATCTGGCATCTAGCACTGCATGGTATCTAGATTCCAGGTCATATATATAAGATAAAATGTTTAACTGGAAGTGGTGCTGTCAGCATTTTTCTCTGAAGTTGCATACTATTATCACAAAGGGTTACAGAAAGGATCAACTCCAAAAATGTCTATTGACCCATACCAGTTTTCTAGATAACTTTTTTACCGATACAGAAAGGGTAAAGAAATATTTTTCACCATAGAATAATGACCCAGGTATATTTACTGCCATAGAAAAAAAAACAAGTATATTTTCACAATAGAAAAATAAGCATTCAACAGTTAGTCATGACCATGTCCTACAAGTTACACATGTTTTAGTAGGTTGTAATTATAGCTATATACATGGCAATTGTGTGGTGTTTACAAGCAGTGCAATTTTGTTTGAAAATTACGACATTTTGATGACACAAGATATTTCTGTCAGTTTTTGCTATATGAAATTTATGCGCACATGTCAAGATAGACAGGGGTTTATGTCATAGGCATACAGCATAGTAGTGTAATTATTTACTGAGCAATTAAATACTTCAAAGACTACTTCCAATATCCTATAAGACGGTTTACCACGTGCAATGATGATCTTAGTGATGATATGTTCCTTAAACATTGTTAAAGGTTCTTCTGTATTGATATAACAAACAACTGAAAAATTTGAGCCAGTAATTGCTAAATTTGCCATGAACTGTAAACAAATAGTATAGTGTCCAACTGTCATAAAACTGAGGTCCAGAATTACTATGCAACCTGAAATCACTCGTGCATATTTTCTATTATTCATTAAGCTTCAGCCAATGCGAGTACATGGTGCTTGCGCATTCGTCAGCTAATCAGATTGAGGCTATTAAACAATTTCAGAATTGTATTAGGTCAACGGACTTTGCGATAACTTCCATTGCCGATCACAACTACTGTCATTGGATAAATTGAACAAATTGACTCCTTTATAAATATTCATTTGCTAATTCTGGGTACATGAAATCACAGGTAGGCACGTGCATAGGTATTCTGGACCATGATTTTATGACGATGTGGGTGTCCATCTATAAACATCTATGCACATTCGAGGGTTCTAAATTTCTTTGTTTTCGAAATGAAAATCAAATTGCCAGAAGCTTGCAAAATTGTAACAACTCCTTTACTTTATATCCATATTATCTGGCGGGATGTATTCTTGTGAACCCTTTATTGACCTGGACAGGTTCAAATTTTAGGTAATATAGAATAACAACATTAAATTTACACTGACAAGAATAGTCATTCTTACTGGTTTTCCTACCTACGAGTATCCAGTGGGGAATAAAATGTTTTTCCCATAAAGATCCACATAACTGAAAATTGAATAGAATTGTCCACAAGATAATCAAAAGGTTAATCTGCCTATCACATTTTGTGAATTGGACAACACCTCTGTCAGCAAAGTAAGTCTGAAGCCAATTCATTTCCACACAAAGTTGTATGTCATTTCAATACCAAGCGTCATTATGGTAATAACCTTGTTGGTAAGTATATGTATACCTTCATAAATAATTCTACAATCAAACAGGCGATGGGCACGAATGAGTTACTAGTAGTCGATGGGCACGAGTCAACCAATTCACTTAGGTTTGAGTTGTGATGGGTACGAGATGACCATAACCTGTATGTTCATCTTATTCATCTGAGGTTGCCTTGAATATTACACAACTCCATTTGTATTTATTGTTACCCGTAAAAATTATTTTCTGATCTTCAAACTCAAATTACTAGAAAACAGAGAATCACTTAGAAGCATAATTGATGGGAAGATAATAACTTTATATAACCATTTTGTAAAGCATATTATCATTTAAAACAAAATTAACAACCTTAATGAGTGTAAACTGCCAGTCATGGGTCTTTAATATCCCTATGATTAATATCATGATAGAAATTATAACAAATGTATGAATATAAAGAACACACACTGATTATCTTTGATGAGAGTTTTAGTTTTAGTTTAGTATAAGTTTCGAAACTGCAGAAAAATGATGAAGAGTTGGAATAAACACTATATGACTGTATCACTTAGCTCAACATCATAAAAATGAATACACTATAAAGGTTCCACGGAACATTGATCTTAAACTACATTACCAATTCATACTGAAAATGTATTCTAGGCATTGACAGGTTTTTGTTTTTCTTATGGGTGTCGATAAAAATGAATACTCCAAGGTTTTTGTTTTTCTTATGGGTATCGATAAGACCAGCCTGTTGATAATTACCGATTTTGCTCCATTTAGACAAGAAAAAAAAGAGACCCAAGATGGCCTCAATCACTCACCTGAGAGTCATCTAAAAATGTGGAAAGAAGACCAAGAAGAATATATACATGTAGGCTGATCTGGCCAAGAAACATAAATATTGCAGTTTTTAAGATGGCCAAGAAACATAAATATTGCAGTTTTTAAGAAATTAATCAAAGTACTGAAAGTACTGAAATGGGTTGTTATTTCGGCAAAATAGCCATGAGATTCAAACTACTTTGTACTTCTATCTAACATATATGAAATGAAAATAAATCAAATTAATGTAGATCTTAAAACAAACAAAAAACTTCAATTTTCAGCCTCTAAATAAATTCAAAATTACATTTTATTCATTGTATCTTAAAATACCTTTAAATATTGTCTGTTGTGCATTAACACTCATTTCAAAATAAAATGTGAACATTTATGGAAACTACTTAAATTTAAACCAAACGTGGCACTGGGAACAGGTAAAATAAATTTTTAATAGCAAAAGATGGCTGTGATTTAAAGCATATTTTAGGGCTTGTAATATCAAACATAAACAATCCTATTTAGGGCTATTACTGTGGTACATGAACATATACCCTGCCTTGACTAAATAAACAACCAAACAAATTTCTCTATCTTGTATTAATTAATATAAATAACTGTACTGGGTGAAACAGGCAGTTTACCCCATGTTTATGGTTAAATAAATAATTTTTCATCAACATAATTCCGGCCTCAATTTGCGATATAGTGAACTGATCTATCACAAATTTCACTTACAGACATCAATGCTTTTGCTTTTTTTGTTTTGTTGTTGTTGAAGACATCAATTCTGTTTGAAATCTTTTATAAACAGACCAATTACGCAAAAAGTTTATGCTTATGCATCCCAATCTAATTGTGATTAACTTCAAAAGTTGTGTAAACACCCGACAATGGACATGGCGATTTCCCCCAACTTCCACGGAAACGAGAACTGGAAATTGTAACATTCAATGTTTGAGTTACCTCTCTTTGCAATATCAATACATACAGTAAACAAGTGACTGTCTGCAGAAACTGAGCTGATGCTGGTTATGTAAGCATATGGTCACCATATATGGTGTATAAATAAAGGGAATATGCACAGGAATCTCATTAAGTCAGGTTATGTATAGCGATTAGTTGATTTGATAGTTTTCAAAATGACAGGATCTCTCACGCGCCATTTGCATAACAAGCACCTCCTACACAATGCTATCCCATCTATTCTGCTTTTATTTTCATTTTTCCATGGACTAGAAAACATACATATTATTGAGAGTTCAGTAGGAATTGATTTAGCTTCATGTTGGTATCAGCGATATGTAATTATTTTTATTTACATCGCTGTATGCATGAAGTTCGCTAGCTGTCAATATCAATATGATGAATGGCAGAGTAATATACTTAGGCTCAACATCACTGGAATCTCATATAGTGGAATTCCATATTTATAAATAGATCGATGACGTTTGGTTGAAACTAACTACAAATCGTATTGTATAATTTCGACAGGCAGAATTAAGTCGTATTGTATAATTTCGACAGGCAGAAGTAAGTAGAATCATGTGGTATTTCATTTAATGATTATTCAAACTAGATTTAATTTCATTTACACCAAAGTATTTGACTTTTCTGTAAAAGTTGAATTCTTGAGTTGGACTATATTTTGCGAATGCAACCTCCATGACCTCTTCACTGCTTACAGGATAGCCCTTGATGAAAAGTTGGAGTAAACCCATAATAGGTTGTTATTACATAACAACCCATAATAAAAGTATCTAAAAAATACATTTCATCAAAATTTTTGCAAAAAATCATTTCTTCGCCTGTATACAAAAGAACATCATAGTGAATGCAAGGAGAGAAAATTTGGGAAATCACGTAAAAACGAATGAAAATGATGAAATCTGAAATGACCTCAAAAACACTCCAAGAATTCATACATTCATGTAGATCACGCAAAAACAATCTGTTTTTCAATTCATGCAGAGATTCTGGAGAAGAAGATTTTTAAAGAGAGGTACCTTATGGGACCTTTTTTTGTCCAATCTAGAGCCACTTGGGGGTGATCTGGCTGAAAACTTCAAACTTGGTAGAGACCCTTAACATGCTTAAGTACTTGCTTCCTGTAAAGTTTCAGCAAAATTCCTTTAGTGGTTTTGAAACAAAAGATGATAGTGTGAAAAATGCATCCCCCTCTTTAATGCAGTCTTAAAAATTCATAAAAAAAATTATAGAAATTAAAGTTCAGCAAAATACTTGCACAAAATCATTTCTTCACCTAATTACAACTAAAAAATGAATGCATCAAAGTGAATACAAGGGGAGATAATGGATGAAATCATACAAAATGAAAGGAAAATGACAAAGTCTGAAAGGACCTAAAAAATGTGTCAAAAAATTAATATTCCGATTTCTATGAAAAATACAAAGTTGAGTCTTACATCCATGTAGATCACTCAGAAACAATTCAGTTTTCAATTCATGTAGCTGTTCTGGAGAAGAAGATTTTTAAAGAGGGGTACCTTCTGGGACCTATTCTGCCCCACCCTGGATCAATCCCAAGGCCAATCTGGCTGAAAACTATAAACTTGGACCTTGAGCACTTGCTTCCTCTTAAGTTTCATCAAAATCCCTTAAGTGGTTTCAGAGAAGAAGTCAAAATATGAAAAGTTTACGGATGGATGCCGAATGATCACAATAGCTCAAATGAGCTAAAAATACCTCTGGATATCTTCTTCTGTGTTCCTGATGTAGCTGTCGAAATTTACTGTATCTTCTGAATATGGTCCAGCAATCATCACTCACTATGACCTGTTAAAAGTCAGAAACATCAAATTATATTATGAAATTGTTCAGTAGATGTACTGTAAATAGTTCAACATATAGTGTTGATAGAACACAAAGCTCATGACACAGTAACATAGAGTAATCAGAGATTACAAAGCTCATCACACGGCAACATACAGTAAATAAAGATTACAAAGCTCATCACACGGCAACAGAGTAACCAAGGATAACAAGGCTCATCACACAACAATATAAAGTAAATAAAGATTACAAAGCTCATCATATGGCAACATGGAGTAATGAAAGATTACAAAGGTCATCACATGGCAACATGAGAAAAACCAAAGATTACAAAGCTCATTACACAGCAACAGAGTAACCAAGGACTACAAAGCTCATTACACAACAACATAGAGTAAATAAAGATTTCTAAGCTAATCACAAAGCAACATGGAGTAATCAAAGATTACAAAGCTCATCACATGGCAACATGGAGTCATTAAAGATTACAAAACTCATCACATGACAAAAGCGTAACCAAAGATTACAAAGCTCATCACACAGCACCACAGAATGAATAAAGATTACAAAGCTCATTACACAACAACATAGAGTCATCATAAATCTTTACGATTTCAAAGCTCATCACACGGCAACATGGAGTAATCAAAGATTACAAAGGTCACCACACGGCAACATAGAGTAAATGAAGATTACAAAGCTCATCACACGGCAACATAGAGTAAATGAAGATTACAAAGCTCGTCACACGGCAACATAGAGTAATCAAAGATTACAAAGCTCATCACACAGCAAAATGGATTTATTAAAGATTACAAAGCTCATCACATGGCAACATAGAGTAATCAGAGATAACAAAGCTCATCACATGGCAACATAGAATAAATAAAGATTACAAAGCTCATCACATGGCAACATGGAGTAAATAAAGATTTCAAAGCTCATCACACGGCAACATGAGAAAAATTAAATATTACAATGCTCATCACATGGCAATATGGAGTAATCAAAGATTACAAAGCTCATCACACGGCAACATGGAGTAATCAAAGATTACAAAGCTCATCACACGGCAACATGGAGTAATCAAAGACAAAAAAGATTGTGACACAGCAGCATTATTTCCCCTCCATTAGATTGACCTCAAACAATATTCTTATCCACAACAAAAAAGAGAGTACAATAATAGTCCATCATCAGAAGCAGGGTGCACCATGCAAGTTTTGTTGATGTTTGAGCATTAGAAGTAGGACAATCCAGATCTCTTCTCAATCAGATGCAGATACTGTATAATCCTGTATACATTTTTTAAATAATAAACACTCACAATTATCTTGTATACAGTAATCTTTTTTTACTCTAAAATTGGTCTCAGGAATGGGAGTGCGGATGATACAGTACATCAGGTTCTTGGGTGATTTTTTTTGTGGGACTACTATAGGAGATTTGACGTTGGATGGTAAACCTGACAAAGTTTTTTATTTGATCACTGCTTTCTGTATGTGTGATATGCATTTATTTATGGGGAAGGTGAATAAATGTTAGATCAATTTATTTTGTCTTCAGTGTGTATGTATTTCAATTTTCAAATAGCCTAAATAGTTCAGAAGAGTCGCGGTCTTGGTTGGTGAGTGACACTTTCCAATTGCCGACTGGTAATTAGGCATGACTTTAATCATTGAATATCCATGGGAAACAGAATAGTAGAGTACCTCTTTGTGATGTTGACCTTCCTCATAGAGTTTTAAGTTATTACTGAAAATATGAACAATCTCAAAACAAATTCTAATGATTATTTTGCGCTTGTAAATGACAAAGCAAACATCCATATTGTAACTGTACATGAGTGAGTTAAACGAAGAGCATTATTATCTTGTACTTTCATATTTCAGATACCCATTATGTAGTTTCACATTTATTTTAAATCATTACTTTATCATATTTTCTCTTAATATTTAACAAATATCTATCCATTTGTCAAAAAAAAAAACGATCTAGGGAGTGATATCTAAAAGAAAAATTTGGTTGTGATACTGCTCTTTTACACAACAATTTTTGGTCATACTAATGTCCCAGTAATGGCCATGTACATTTAGATTAGATCTAAATGCACGAACTCCTTTTTTTCTCTCCGAGATCTGATGATGAAATGGGGGATGTGGATAATACATAAATGCAGATTATACACGCCCAATTATGGTACATCAATATAACAATACACCTTCCTAGGAATCATTTTGGGCCTAAAATGAGTGCATTTGCTCCTTGAAATTTAAAATAGCAACAGAAATTTTCCTCAAGGGCACCCCTTTTGGTGACTCAATTTTGTAACTACAATGAAAGACAGTTCCTGTCATTTCTTTACAGTCCAATTCGGCTTTCAGCTTTGCCGATCACCACTTTATGCTTGAAGTAATTGAGTAAAGACTTTTATTGATCAAACGTACTGCTGATGTGGACATTCTATCAACAATGGCTGAATGTAGGGGGTTATGACAGAATAAAATTCTGTTGTCGAGTCTCAGGCCTCCATTAAAAAAATCAAAAGGGATGGAGGCAGGAGACTCGACAGCAGAATTTAATTCTGTCATGAACCACTGTGGCTAAAATCGCCTGATAAAGAAATTAGCATGGAATCCATTGTAAATGAAATCGAAGTTCAAATGCCATTAAAGAAAACAAAAACAAATTCAAAGGAAAGAAACTTTTCTATGAAGTGGTGAAGCCAATTTTCCAAGCTATAATTTCAAAATGGGCAAATGTTCTGTGCCGTTTGATGAATGCTAATACAAAACATTGAAACATTGCTGCTCTGCTACACTTTGTTGAGTGTGATAAAACATGACCACCAAAAACTCTTGGATAAAACTATTTTGAACTAATTCTACATGACCAGCATTTAAAATAGTAAAATATATGACAACTGACAAAATTTAAGTTTGACCAATGGCATAATTAATTAATTAATTACATGTACTTAAGTCAATATTAATTAACTCAATTTTGCACACAGCTGCAGCCTTTAATATTGTGTAAAACCATAAACGCCAACCCTCCCGTTTTGTGCAGGAGACTCCTGCACAAACAACGAAATTTCCTGCTTGCCAGTCCTCACCTGCGCAGGAGTATAAAATCTCCCCCATTCGAATACTTTAACCCCACAATGACCCGCAAATAGAAGTTGGAACCAGACAAGATTTCAATTGTCCTTTGCCTGGCCGTGCATGTAAAATGTCAATAAAAGTACAACCATTTGTTATTTCAAAAAGTTTAAGTTTGGAAAGTGATCCATTTTCTTCTATTTGTAGTTCAAAATGAATTTCTAAAAACAATTAGAAACTAAAATAAATATTTTATTGACAATTCAACACTTTAATCTTTACCTCATGGCTGAAAATGTCACAAAACACATATTGTATTGGCTACTGTTGCTTGCAGTTTATGGAGGAAGTGGTAGTTGGGTATTAAAGGAAAGAACTGATATTGAACGGAACTGAATTTACAGATGTATTAAAATGATGATACATGTAACACTATACTGTGTATAAAAGTTGTAAAGTCTGAATTAAATGTAGGTGAATGATAAAAGTAAAATTAGTTGCTGTAAATAAAAGCTCTAATGAAATACATAAAAATTAAAATCATATAATGGCATGTTATGAGTATTGTCCAGACTCTGGAGTATTGAAAACAGCTTGTCTACAATATAAAAGTGAACTGAAGAAATAAAGTATACCTATTAACTGTCATTGGTGTTTTGTAATGTATATAGTGTACAGATCATATGTTTAGGCAGAAAATGTTGTCCGCACAAAATCCCACCCTCAGCTGTCAAAGTTGAGGGGTATAACATACTTGCCAACATATGAAAATTTTCATGGGGGAGACAACGCGTGACAAAAATTTACAGTGGTTAGCCAGGCTGCATGTGACCAGTGTTCAAAGGGTTTTTTTTTCACTAAGTGATGGTCTTTTTCTTACAATTTATAAGAAAGTGTGTGTTTTTTTTTTTTAATTTATTACTTTGTATAAATATAAAAATTAAAATATGTCAATTAGTTGTTTTCAATATATATGTAAAATAATTTATAGATCTCAATTGTGAATTTTATTGTTTTATTACCCTATTATGTAGATGAGTCTTTGTTTTGTTAGTATGTTTTTCTTTAGAAAAAAAAATAAAAAATATATTTTACATATATTACTTGTATATTATTGAAGGGGAAATCACTGAATATTCTTTTCTGTCAAGCATTTTCAATGGAATCAATCAATATACTGTGAATTCATTTTGGTTTTTGTTCATTTTATTGACATCATTTAAAAATATTCAAAGTATTTATAATTTATTTTTCATCGATCAGGGTTTGGTGTTGCACTGATAATTTACCATATCAGAAGTAAAGAAAAATGGCAGGAAAAACAGCAGAACCTTCCTTGAAATGAGCCATTTTCAGTCAAAATTAATCAATATACAGTATATATTTTTTGTTTTTGTTCTGTTAAAATTGATATCAATACCAGAAATTATTGTTTCATAACTTGTTTCCCAATTTCAAGCATCATAGCATCCCTTGGTACTCCATGGCATTTAGTCACTCCCACAACACATTGCTTAAACCAATCAAACAACGACAAGGAGTACAAACCACCCTCTGATTGGTTAAAAAACTTTTTATATTATTAGTGTATTGTTTCATGCGGTGGTAATCTTGCATATTATTTTTCAAATTTCAGGACATTTATCGTTTTTGGAAGGAAATATTAAAAAATTGAGAGAAAGAAGGGTTTTTTAAAAGAATGAACGGGAGGTCTGGAAACAGGGCCAAAATCAGGAGTCTCCCCCGGAAATCGGGAGAGTTGGCAAGTATGGTATATTTCCCCCATTGAAGGTTTCAGAGGTAGGCAGGTATGGTAAAACCATCCAAAAATGTAATGAATATATTTTTCAGCATTTTGGCTAGGAATGATTATCAACCAAAATTAAAAACATGCTTCTGTGTTACACAAAATGATATTGAAACACATAGTGTGCCATCCCAAATATACAAAAATATGACAGCTCATATTGCTTTAAATGCCAGCAATGTAAAATTAGTTCAAAATATATATTTGTCCAAGATTTTTGGTGGTTATGTTTCATCAAACTCAACACAGTGTAGCAGAGCACTAATGCCAGAAATGGGAATCTTCAATGTAGACAAGAAAATTATAGTTTATAATATTTCGTACTTTTTAGTTTTTGATGCCTGATATTTAAAAAAATGGCTCCCATTTTTCTACAATTGGAATCATTTGGCTCCTGAATTCAATATCATAATATATAGTATCTTAATCTTGTATACTTTTATATAACATTACACACTCACCATAATCTTGTATACATTTATATAACAATACTCTCACCGTAATCTTGTATATATTTATATAACATTACACACTCACCATAATATAACACACACTCACCATAATCTTGTATACATTTATATAACAATACACACTCAACATAATCTTGTATACATTTATATAACATTACTCTCACCATAATCTTGTATACATTCATATACCAATACTCTCACCATAATCTTGTATATATTTATATAACATTATACTCACCTTAATCTTGTATACCTTTATATAACATTACACACTCACCATAATATAACACACACTCACCATAATCTTGTATACATTTATATAACAATACACACTCACCATAATCTTGTATACATTTATATAACATTACTCTCACCATAATCTTGTATACACATTTATATACCAATACTCTCACCATAATCTTGTATATATTTATATAACATTACACACTCACCATAATATAACACACTCACCATAATCTTGTATACATTTATATAACAATACACACTCACAATAATCTTATATACATTTATATAACAACACACACTCACCATATTCTTGTATACATTTATATAACATTATTCTCACCATAATCTTGTATACATTCATATACCAATACTCTCACCATAATCTTGTATATATTTATATAACATTATACTCACCTTAATCTTGTATACCTTTATATAACATTACACACTCACCATAATATAACACACACTCACCATAATCTTGTATACATTTATATAACAATACACACTCACCATAATCTTGTATACATTTATATAACATTACTCTCACCATAATCTTGTATACATTTATATACCAATACTCTCACCATAATCTTGTATATATTTATATAACATTACACACTCACCATAATATAACACACTCACCATAATCTTGTATACATTTATATAACAATACACACTCACAATAATCTTGTATACATTTATATAACAACACACACTCACCATATTCTTGTATACATTTATATAACATTATTCTCACCATAATCTTGTATACATTTATATAACAATACACACTCACCATAATCTTGTATACATTTATATAACATTATTCTCACCATAATCTTGTATACATTTATATAACATTATTCTCACCATAATCTTGTATACATTTATATAACATTATTCTCACCATAATCTTGTATACATTTATATAACAATACACACTCACCATAATCTTGTATACATTTACATAACATTATTCTCACCATAATCTTGTATACATTTATATAACATACACACTCACCATAATCTTGTATACATTTATATAACATTACTATCACCATAATCTTGTATACATTTATATAACAATACACACTCACCATAATCTTGTATACATTTATATAACATTACTATCACCATAATCTTGTATACATTTATATAACAATACACACTCACCATAATCTTGTATACATTTATACAACAGTACATACTCACCATAATCTTGTATACATTTATACAACAGTACACACTCACCATAATCTTGTATACATTTATACAACAGTACACACTCACCATAATCTTGTATACATTTATATAACATTATTCTCACCATAATCTTGTATACATTTATCTAACAATACACACTCACGATAATTTTGTATACATTTATATAACATTACTATCACCATAATCTTGTATACATTTATATAACAATACACACTCACGATAATTTTGTATACATTTATATAACATACAGATTTGAATTTGCTGACCTTAACTTCATATTCATAGTGAGTATCAGAACCATATCCATGCAGCCTGTAAGATGGGATGCTTATACTTAAAACATGAGTATCACTGCTGAATATCATACCACTGGACAAAGAACTTGAGGATGTCTGAAAAACACATACATAAAAAATGAAATTATTTATCTGTTTAATGTTTATATATATTTAGATTTGATTATTTATTCAATTATCAGTTATATTATTTATCTATCTATTTGATTAATTCATTTTATTTTCTTTATCTATTTTTTGTTTGTTGAATGGTACCTCACAAATGACAGGCCATTACAAATATACAAAATGTTTATAGCCTTGGTATACAACATTCAGATCAAAATAACAGAAATAAGATATACATATATACTAGAAAACTATCAGTGGCTACCTACATGTGTATGACTTATATATATATATATCATCAGACTGTGCACACTTCAGTACTATTTGACACTACTTATCAGATACAATCATTAACCTTATATTTTATTAATTAGCAATAATGTTGATTTTCCTGATTTCTTAGTGTCAGGTTTTCAGGGTGCCATTTTATTGATTTATAGGATGTTAAATATAGGTGTTACATTTAACAGAAACTATGTACAGAAGATAAAATATCAAAAATAAAACTTGGTAAAGAGACAATATATATATATATATATAAATGGTAACGATAAGATGCTCAAAGAATTAATAATGTGGATAAAACAAGAGGTCCAAGGGCCCTTATAGATCACCTAAGAAAAACATGATTACTGTGAGAATAGACTGACCATTGGTTCATGGTTTTTAGAAGATGTAAAAATTTTTGGCCCCTTTTGCTACCCCTGGTTCTAGACCCTTTTCATTTGGCATTCATGGATATATCCTAACAACTGCCTAAATGTTTTGTGGCTTCACATGGGAATAATTCCTGTTAAGTTTGGGACAAATCATCACACTGGCTTTAGAAGTCAATAATGTATCAGATTTGATGAAAAACTCAATTTTCTGGTTAATTAGGTGCCTGTGATGTTGACCTTTAACCTTGAAACTTTGTCAAAATGATCCTAAGATATTTCCTAACAACTTTCTCATATATATCTTTGTATACATAAAGTAAATGTGTTTGGTGTTATAAAGTCATGAAAATACATGTGTCATAAAGTTATGAAAACACATTATCCCTCTGTATTTAGTGATCCAGAAGTGATAACTGAACTGGATAGATTACATGACAAATATGTACTGGTACCAGCAGACAAAGCCTCAAATAATATAGTTTTTTTATTTGAAAGGCACATTACTATAATTGTTTATTAGAAGACCTAGGGTTTAATACGAATTCTGGTAATCCTACATACACACGTAGTTCACTTTCAAAGGACAAGATCCTTCAAAATCACGTGTCCGTATTACGTTCTTTCGATGTACCTACAAATGATACTGATTTTGAGCTACCATATTTATATTGGATACCTATACTTCATAAAACCAAATATAAGCAGAGGTACATAGCAGGATCCAGCAAATGTTCTACCAAGCCTTTATCTTTACTCCTTACCAAGATATTGACAGCCGTTCAGGAGATACTTCAGTAATACTGTACAGTTGCTTATTCCAGAAGCTGTGTAAATCAGATGTGGATACTTAAAAATTCTAAACAACTTTTAGAAAAATTAAAGGCACACAATTTTTCTCAAATTCACAGTATCAATACATACAACTTCTCTACTCTTAACACAACTATTCCACATAAAAAAATAAAAGAAAGACTTTTTAGCACCATAGACAACTGTTTTTTCACTTAAGGTGGTACCCAAAATTTAAATATCTAGTGATTGGCCATCAGGATACTTATTTCGTCAAACACAACTCTGATTCTACACATAAATACACTGAAGTTGATATAAAAACATGCTGGAATTTTTAATAGACAATATAATTGTAATGTTTGGATATGTTGTCTTTCAACAAACTGTCGGCATTCCTATGGGAACCAACTGTGTTCCTTTATTGGCCAACCTGTTCCTTTAATCATATGAAGCAGACTTCATTCAGTAACTGCTGAATCAAAAGAAGAAAAAGCTAGAGGTGTCCTTTAATTTCAGTTAGATATACTGATGATGGTTTGTCAACGAATAATGACAATTTTCATACAATATCCCAGTGAACTAGAAATTAAAGATACAACTGAATCAAGCACACACGCTTCATACTTTTTACATTTTACTTACTACAGACACAGACAGGAAATTGGCAACTAAGCTATACGACCAACACGACGATTTCGGCTTTCCAAGTAAATTTTTCACTTTAAGTAGTACATGTAATATCCCAAAGTCACCTACATATGGAGTTTATATTTCCAAAAAAACTTACATTTTTCCATTTACTTAGGTGCCTGTGACCTTGACCCCATGACCTTGAAATTTTGTCAAAACGATCCTTAGATAATTCCTAACAACTTTTTGATATATCTTTGTATACAAAAAGTCAGTCAGCTTTGAGTTATTAAGCAATTTGTAATACAATTGTACCCTGTGTTAGTGAAGTGCTCCCTAGTGGGTTGTTTACAGTGTTCAATCTAGGACCATGAACAAGGGGGCCAGACGGGCCCATGCTATAAAAATCAGGGGGCCATTTTCAAAAAGAAGGGGCTATAACTTATAATAAAGAAAATCTGACCAATTGTGATGAGTTAAGAGTTTACTGTAACCATCATAACTGTCCATGTACATTGTTCACCAATATACAAAAATTGGTACATCCTGTGGTGAAGGGATTTACTTTTTAAAATTTTGTGCATACACTATAGTTCACGGTACAAGATTTGTCATCATAAGTCAACCAGTTTTTAAAACGTTCGTCGTGTAACCACTGATTTTGAAACTTTCGTTTCTGATTCTCAGAGACAGATTCTGATTTTTCTGCTGTTTTTTTCACTTGATGACGAACTTGGGTTGTTTTGTATATCATTTCGAGTTTTTTTTAGAACTCTGGGTGGCTGAGAAAAAGTCCAAAAATCTCTTCATGTTTTTAAATTTTGACAGAGAGAAAAACGTCGTCTGCACATGGACGCAGCACATGGACGCAGCACATAACGCTTGACAGTATATAGCAGACCTTAAGCGTTTGGCAGACTCTGACACTGAAGCCTCGTTTTAACTAATAATACCAGGCAGTTACTTCTGGCTATGTGGTTTGCTCAAGACTATCCATAACCCAAATATTCAGTCGTTATATTCCGTTCACTTCGATCACTGCATTAACCTAGCGTAGTATGGAGATAATCGGAAACAGAGCGGGCTTGATTACTCGCGTTAGACTATCCACGATGTTACATTTCAAGGTATTATTTCAGCTTATACGCGGACATTTAATTGAAATAAAGTTATCACTGGGAAGATTAGCACTGCGCCCGAGTGGCCCATCATTGAATTTTAATTGCGCCATGTCTGATTTCAGCGGGCCATTGACGCAATGGCGCGGCCTAGATTGAACACTGTGTTTATAGACAGATTTCATTTTCATTCACAAACTTTGTAGATATTGACTAACCAATCATGCATACAAAATTTGAAAGTCATCTGATCCTTGGTTTATGAGAAGAAGATTTTTAAAGATGTACCAAGTTTTGGTCCTTTTTGGCCCCTTTTGGGTCCTAGTCCCTTTACATTCGCAAACTTTATGCAGCTTCACATGGGGATGGTATATACCAAGGTTGGTTAAATTTTGCCCACTGGTTCTTAAGAAGAAGTCAAAAATGTGTAAAAGTTAACGGCGCACAACGACAGACATATGACGATCACAATAGGTCACCCTGAGGCTTTGACTCAGGTGCCTAAAAATAGCTATCGCCCATTAAATTTTCTGCTGAAATAGAAATTACCCAATTTAATAACTTTACAAAATGTGATACTTGCATTAAAGGACTATATATGATAAGGGTCCAAAATGGCCCCCAAATGGTGGATGGTCATATTTTCATAACAGGTTCTACATATCGCCTAAAGTTGAGATCTAAGTAGTTTGACTTGCTCTTTTGACCCCAAAGGTCATTTCAAGGTCAATGGAACTCCAGTGACTTAATGAACTTTTGTGTTAAGTCTGATGAAAAATTATTTCAACAAAATGAAGTTTATTCCACATAAATTTTAACTGGTGAAAAATATATGTATATGTAAAATGTTTTCCTTTTAAAATATAGTATAAAAAGAAAAAAAAAGTACTACGAGCAGATTCGAACCCCGGACCATTGAGTTCACAATCTGACATGCTAACCATTACGCCACAATAACTTATATGCAAAATTGGTGTAAAATGTTAAACAGTCTGATTTAAGACCCAACAAGAGAATGCAGTCGCTAGTAGTATATCCTTACATTTTGTATTTGTATTGCTTACTTTGTAAAACTAAAAAATGTACTATAGATTTACCTCATAGATCTATACTGCTATTTTTAAAACAGTATTATTATTTACTTTAAAAATTCAAAGTATACACTTGATAAGCGTGTCGGTGATGCCGGAGTTCAGAGGTAACATTCTAAAAATAGATTCCGTGCAGTAGGCCTGTATTCGGCGCTCGGGTAAAGAAATGCATTAGAACCAAGCAACCAGATCAGGCTAACTGTAAATGGACCTACATGTAGTAGTCAATTCATCATATTGTAGATCTGCTATGGATAAAAAGAATGTGATTGCCGCAGTAATATGGAACCAGCGATAAAAAGAGAAGAAACTACCCACTGTAGCTATTTATAGCATATGCAACAACAGTGGGGTTTCCTGGTTTATCAAGTATAGTTTGTTTCTGTTATGTATGGTCCTTGACGAAAATAAATGAACGCCCTCTGTAGACCGTCAAAACAACCGGAAGTAGAATCTCCTTAGCAACGACGTAATCCATTGTGTGTTGTTCATATGAAAAGTTGTTTGTTTATATTGAACGCAGCTTTGGACAAAATTTTCATTTGTACACAAAATAGTTTATGAACATATACAACAGAGTGTGGAATATCTTTCTTGTCCAAGGCTGTGCTCATACTTCATTTTACCCCTAAAGGCTCAAAAA
The DNA here is from genome assembly GCA_030159075.1 of Atrina japonica. Classification (NCBI taxonomy): domain Eukaryota; kingdom Metazoa; phylum Mollusca; class Bivalvia; order Pterioida; family Pinnidae; genus Atrina; species Atrina japonica. The sequence goes on along the minus strand of BROG01001051.1, from coordinate 114,036 downwards.
TAGAATGACATAGATAAAATATTAAAAATATACAAATTTTAATGTCGATTTTAAGATACTTTCCTGACAAGGAAACTTTTGTTTTCAGTGTGTATGTAAAGTGCTAATCTTAAACTTCATAATGTGAACAACTGTGTACTTTACAAGAAATACTTAATTTTCAATTCATTGGTGGGTATATAGGCATATCTATCATATATAGTCCTTTATTAGATCTAGCTGCTTTTATTTACAACATTATATATTTTCAAGATTAATTTGTTTTTCACCTTAAGGCCCTATCATCGGTGATATAAGCAGCAAGTGATCGTTGTGAGTAGCATAAGCTTACAACATGTCTACATATTAAATGACTGAAAAGCACAATATCTTCCTTTTTCAGTTATTTTAAAAATATTGGCGTTTTATTTTCTAACATTATAAGTACTGTTGAAATTTGAGAACATATAATGTAAAATGCAATGACATAAGTGGCCCAATGTCAGCATTTCTTCATCTTGTGTATCATCAACACATGGTGAAAATTTCTGAATTTCAAATCTAATTAAAGGATTATTAGGAATTAATTACATCCCTCTGAAGTTGATTGGGTATCTTTAAAGGCAGTATGAAATGCAGGTATGCTTAATTAGGTGTGACACTTTTCTGTAGCATTATACTGATTGTATCGCTGGAGGCCTCGGTACTGTAAAAACAACACATAGGTGTGAAAGGCTATACATCCTTTTGCACTTCAACCAGATAAGGTTTTAAATAAAGTGATAATAACCCAGGTTGGCTATGCAAGGCATAGGCGTCGGAACCGAGGGGGCTAGGGGGGGCTTAGCCCCCACTTTTTTTGCAAAGATAGACATAGATGTTGAAAATTGGGGCTTAGCCCCTAGACGTTTCTGGCGTGTGCGTGTTTTAAGTTGGTTTAGCCCCCCCACTTTCAATATGCTTCTGACGCCTTGCATAGACATGAACTTCACTTTGTGGCAAACAGACAGTGACTTCGAGTGATGCAGGGCAACTTTGTCGCCCACGTCGTCTTATAATGCGAGCCCTGCACTATATTCATCCACTCAAAAGTCCATAATTGTATAATATTTGTCAGACTATTTTTCTGTTACTATAAAACTTACACTTTTTCTTCTAGGAAGTTCAGAGCTTTCCATGTCAGCATCTGGAGACTGTAAATATATCATAAAACTTGAGAATTTATCATCAACCCTGTTAGGACAGAACTGATGTATATACAGATCAATGTAAATAAACAAGAAACCAACAAAAGATTCTTGAAAAGTAAATTGCAAAATCAGATTATGGGTACTGCATTATCATCCTGATACTATAAATATACTGTATAATCTGTATATTGTACAGTGGCACAGATAGAAATATTCGGAACAGACAAAGCTCGAATTGTAAAGGATTTTTTCCCAAACAGAAGGATTGATACATTCCATATCCTATATCATATGTGTATTGCCGTAAGACCCACATTCTCATAGATCACTACCAATATACATTCTATTTGCAAAGCTGTTATATAATTTGGTTTATCTATATTACCAACAATTTATGTCAGAACACATACAGAAAACATGTATGGGTAGATCTGCACTTCAGTGTCTAAATGTATGAGAGGTGTTGTTCATCATATTCAAAGGAACAATTCTCCACTTTCTGGAGACATTGTAACACTTCTGCATATGACTCACATTTAACAGGTGGCTCTTGAGAGGCCTCTCTATGATCAGCATGTTCGAATCCTTAAACCCCCCCCCCTTCTTTTTTTCACACAATGACGCTTCATGTTCAGTAACCATAGCTTCATTGATGCCACACAAATACAAGAGATCCCAGAGGGATTTTGGTGCCCACCATGGAATATTCTAAGTCTGATCTACAACAAACTGTTCTTTTCTCTTCTTTTCTCTTGTTTTGTGTCTCAACATTGAATTTGAACTTAAATCCATATTTCTGTGAAATACATTTTTCACAAGATTATAGCATAACTGTTTGCACATGGACATGTTTTGTGTGCATGCACATGTGATTTCCTGTATGTGTGTGGATACGGTAAGAATTCAGTTTATAAATGTAATAAAATTAATAGAAAAGCTGACAAGTGAATGTGTGCATTCTTTGGTGTTTGTGTTATGTATACATGCACATGTTTTGTGTGTGCATAAAACATGTTTTTGTTTATGTTAACAGAAATAAAACTGTCTCTCTCTGTCTGCCTGTCTTTCTCTCTCTCTCTCTCTCCCTCCCTCCCTCTCTCTCTCTTGTGCATTTGTCTTTACAAAATAAACATTATGCCCCATATCAAAAATGAATATTTCAAATTCAAAGAAGAAAAAACACTTTAAATGGGGTTTCCAATGTTAGTAGAAAAGCCCTTATAAGAATAAGAATAAACAGAACAAAACTAATAAGTCTTTCCACAGGAAAATGGAAAGCCGTAATAAATATGGCTTCCCTAAGCCAAAATGAAATCCAAAGATATTTTTGTGTATTGATAGAAATGTCAAGAAATCAGAAGATTTGACCAGCCAAAAAACAAGCTTAAAAACAATAAACCACCCCCAAAATTGGTAGAGCTAACATGTCTGTAAGCACAAATGTAAACTAGAAGTAATAGGAGAATACCTAGAGGCACATGGGCCACATTGCTCATCTGAACTGTCTTGGTATCTTACAAATATCATGGAGCATGGCCTAAAGACCAACTCACTTTGGAGACCACTCCACATTTAAGACCATGAATTAAATATTCAGCCTATTGATTTTTTCTTAATAAAAGTTAATAAGTCCAGATTCTCACTTGAGAGATCACCTTACTAATTCGAACAATTTGTGTATATATGTCATTTAGGTGGTGTAATTAGTGGGGACCCACTGTAGATGATTTTAGGACAGGATTCTCATCTGGGACCCAATTTATATCCACCCTGGATCCACCCCTGCACTGATCTGGATGAAAAAAGAAAACAGACTTGGTAGTGAACTTTTAGTACTTGCTTCCTGCAAAGTTTCATTTAAATCCCTGGAGCAGTTTTAAAGAATAAGAGGACCAAGTAGTTAAAAAACAAACAAAACACAAATATGATAGAGGACTATGAGTACTTGTTTCCTGTAAAGTTTCATCAAAATCCCTCCTGTGGATTCCAAGAACAACCTGACCATGTGAAAAAATAACATACCCCACTTTTTCAGTCTAAAGAATTCATTAAAAATTCTAAAAGCTAGATCTCTGCAAAAAAACATTTTTTTACCTAATTACAGGTAAAACATATTAAATGAATGCATCATAGTGAATACAAAGGGAGATAATCCAACATATCAAGCAAAACATGAATAAAAATGAGTCTGTACCTCCCCTACATCTTATATACACTGAATATGTAAGGGATTTCTTTTTATACCGTATCAAGTACGCTATTTTTAGAAAATATTACAGATGACATACAATAACATGGACTGTGGCATAAGTATTTACTCTTTATATAGCGTAAGCTGTTTTTGGAACCAGGGCTCTACAACACTAAAAAAAATTCACTCTTCATTTGGCCAGTGAACCAGAAATTTTACTAGCCAGCCAGGAACTTTTACTCGCCAATATATATATATATATATATATATATATATATATATATATATATATATATAAATGTGTGTGTGTTCATGTGTTCTTAAAAAATCCACTGGATGAAAATACAGAATTGAAATAAAATATTAAATTTCTAAGTTGATGTAACATTTTATTGTTTCAATCCATTTAAAACAAGGTTATTAGCTGCATGTTGACCTTTTTGTGCATTTTTTTTTCAATCCAGGAGTGTTTATATGCCTATATTTTTGTTGCTCTAATATTGAGCCTTAACCTTAAACTTTTTAAAAAAATTTTAACGCCATTTCTTTTCGACAGAATTTACAAAACAGACTTCCCATAAGAATTGTAAATTTTGTCTGTAAGTTAAAATCTAGAGTCCAACACCATGACCTGCTCGTCAGACAAACACCTATAAAGTTCTTTAATTTGTAGGTGTTTGTCCGTCAATCGGATGTTTGACTCTCGATTTTAATTTACAGATAAAATTTTTGTGGTTAATTCCTTTGGGGATTCTGTAGCGGACGTTTTATTCTGTTGCCCCACGATAAAATGGCTACGATAGAATCCCCAAAGGAATTAGGCTGTGGTCTGCCTGCCCTCCTCGTCGAACACTAGGGTCAACTTTCTGCTTTGATTTTACCACTTAAAAATCGCTTAAATTAAAATCGAAATTGGGACAGAAAGTTCGGCCTAGTCGAACACTAGCCAGAACTCTGTTCCAGTATCTTTTTAACCAAGATCGTTTAAACTTAGTACTGCCTAATGATGCTTCTGTTGAAATTGACAGAGAAAAGAAAATGTCATCGTGAGCTGTTAGGAAATTTTCAAGTGGAAAAAATGAGAGTGATACAAAATGTTTTTATACAGTAATCCACGTGAGTTAGATGCTCTAGTTTATCGAAACTGAATAACCAAATTGGTTGTTGTAAAGCGCATAACAGACCATGATTTCGATAATGTAATTTCACAGTGAAAACAGACAAACTTTTGATTTCCCACTCGGGGGTCGCAATGTGGCGACTGAATGAGGATAAACACTCACCAAAATCTAAATAATGGTCGCATTTGCGAGTGATTTGGTCGCATTGTTGAGCGCTGGGAATGCATTACAAATGACGATGTGGCATTAGGATTTACTCTTTATATAAATAGAGGATATTTGACAATATTTTCCAGTTAAGTTTTGTTAAGCCCTAGATTTACCTGATGTCTGTACATTAGGCTAGTCTATGGCTTGTGAAATGTTCATTTTCTGTACTGTATCTCCAGTGCCACTGAATCTTTATAAAAACTTTTGAACTGTTGACCTAGATATTGGATACATTAAACATTTCCACTGCCTTTCGACCATTTAAACAACTCCAAAAAAAATTTTGTTCAGCCTAAATATGCATTATAAATATCTTACATGAAAATTCCTTCTTGATACGTCATATCTACAGTACATGTTCAAAAGTTTTTACCATGGCATCACCATTTATTGGCATTTGTTAGCAAATGTGATCAGTTTATAATCAAACAATGATTTGAAAATCATCATTACATTATAGATGGGAATTAATTAATCAGATTTTCATTAGTGGTCTAGCAATGTATTTTGATTTGCTTAATGGAAAATATCATATTTTTCATTAAGCCAATCAAAATACAGTAAAATCAATGAAAAATAACAGTGAAAAATAAAGCTCTTATTTAATTGATAAATTTAATAAAAAATGTAATAATTTAAGCCATTTTTGGAACACATTATGGATGACATATACTTACATGGACTGTGGCGTAAGGATTTGCTCTTGTTGGATTTACTACCTTAGCAGCATTTGTCTGTTGCTCTTTTTCATATCTTGCTTTTAGCAGCTTCAGCTCTCGACTATGCTGCTCCTTCAATTTCTGTATTTCAGTATCTCGTTCTTTCCTCTCTTTTTCTCTTTCTTGCTTTCGCCAATTTTCCCTTTGAACTTTCTCTTCAAACAGTCTGCGTTTCACCTCTTGTTCAACCAGAGCATTGATTCTGAAATATTTATGCAGTTTGAATTTTCTTCTTTCATTTTACTTGTTCTCATATTTTCAATTTTTTACCTGATTACATTTGAGAATTAAGACAGTGTGGTATTGTAAGTTAAAGGTTTATCTTTATGTTGAAAAATGTTTACTACATCATGAAAATGGGAATTTAAAAGCAGTGAATATATAAAACCTTACATCAGCTATTATAAGAGATTACTGTTAATTTTACTGTACCAGTGTATACATTAGAAGTCAACAATCGCATTTGTCGAGTTGTTTGGTACAAGTCCATTTTACAATCGGACAAGTGAAAGTTACTCACTCAACAAGAAATGTCAATTTCTCCTGGAAAATTAAGATTCTGATTTCAAGGAAGAAACTTCTTTTTTTTATATTTACAATTTGTATGTGGTGTTGTGACTGAGTTTTTATGAGGTTTAAAATCTGTTATTAGACAACAATATAAAGTCTCCCAAGACCCTGTATAGCTCACTTGGACTATACTGACCAAGTTTAGTTTCACTTAGCAAAGCAGTTTCAGATGTGTTTCCCATAGAATCCATTGTTAAACTGTATTACCCATTGAGAGCCTTCTTGGATGGGATGTGGACCTGCTAAGCAGCATTTTTACAGGGGACTAACCAAAGACAATTGTGACTAAGTTTGGTCCCAATTAGCCTGGTGGTTTCCGAGGATGAGAAAATCTTTGAATGTGTTTTCCCTTTGGATTCAATGTTAAACCATATTTTGTGCTGGCGACCATGGTTTTTGGTGGATCAAAAAATTTAAGCAATCTTACTAAAGGACCTTAAATGCATCATTCCTGTAAAATTTTGTTCAACTTGATTCAGTAGTTTTAGAGAAGATAATTAAATTATTATTTTCCCATAGGGTTCAATGTTAAGCTATGGTATGTCCTGCACTGGCAGCCATGTTTTGGCAGATTGGAATAATTTGAGCAATCTTAGTAAAAGGCCTTCCATATATCATTCCAGCAAAGTTTGGTTCAACTTGCTTCAGTAGACTCAAAGATGATGATCCAAATGTTTTCCCAATAGGTCCAATGTTGAACTATGTCTTACACTGGCAGCTATGTTTCTTGACAGATAGGGAAAATTTAGTCAATTTTATTAAAGGACTACCTTGTATTATTCCTGTAAAGTTTGGTTTAATTTATGGGCCCAGCTGACCCCTGAATTTCAAGGGTTAACCTGCTATATAATAAAAAATATTGTTTTGAAGATATAAGACAAAAATGACAAAACTCTTTCAATTTAACATTGCAAGAACCTTTAAAGGGTCATAATATAATTTTGGGCACATGGAGACTTCAGTAGTTTATTTACATAATATTGTTTTCTTTTTCTCTTGATTTTCAGCACATAAAACCAAAAAATAGACAAAACTGTCAAATTGGGTTTGAGGAACATGTGCTCCATAAAACTGCTTGAAAAGAACAAATGTTTGGATTTTTAAAATCAATTCACCAGAAAAACACCCTTTGGAACCCCATTTAAAAATGATCACAGGTTCCCTAACTGCTGGGTCTGGGGTGCATATGCTCAGTCAAACTGCTGGAAATGAAAGTACATATACTAAATATAATTCATATTCCAGGGCAGGGATTAATCTGCAACACAATTTGGGGCCAATCAAAAGAAAACTGCTAAATAGTAAGGGCAATAACTCAAAAACAGGAAGTTAGATTTTTTAGAATATTCAGTAGACACAGATCTTGTTTTACTAATCATATTTGAACTTTATACTTTTAATCTAGTTACCAGTATTTTAGTAGTGGAGATAGTAGCCAAAAAGTATGAAAATTGCTAAAAATCAATGCTTCAAGGGCATTTTCCTTCAAAACAGAAGTCAAAAATTTTCAAAAAAATCAGGATACAAAGATATAGTGTTACAGATCATATTTCCAATTTATAATATTAATTTATATAGCTAGATAATAGCAAAAATCTATGAAAATCACTAAAAATTTATAATTCAGGAGCCATAACTCAAAATCAGTATATTAGATTCTTAACATAGGTAGATCTTGTCCTTCTGATCATTTTTGGCCAGTTAGTTTTTATGCATCTTGTATCATTTAAGAAAAAATAGTGAAAAAATCTGAGAATAATTTAAAATCAATATTTCAGGGGCAATAACTCAAAATGGGGTTATAAGACTCATTTTCAAAGTAGAGAGATCTTGTCCAGCTGAGCACTTTTCGCTAGTTAGTTTTGATGCGTTTTGTTTCATTTTTAGCTGTTTGCCAAAAAACTGCAGTTTTATCCATATGTTTCATTAATAGCTATAGCGGCAATGTTGGATGGTCGACAAGCATACCAGATACAAAATCATTTCTAGGCACCCCAAGGATGTGTGTGGCCAAGTTTGGTTCCATTTGACCTGGTGGTTTCACAGGAAAAGATTTTTAAAAAAAGTTTATGCCAGACAGACAAGGGTCAACTGACGCCAAGAGATGGCAATAAAAATGAAGTATATATATATATATAATATATGGAATTTTAAGACAAGAGACATTTGAATTCAGACAAGCAGATTTACAGTCTACTTGCTCAGCAGGAATAGTGACAATATCTAGAAAATTTAAATCTAATTGTTTACCTCTGAATAAAATACAATTCCTTGAAAATGGAATAAAAATAACCTTCACACACAAACCAGAGAATTTCTTTTCATGATTTCAAATAATGATAACAACCCCCCCCCCCAAAAAAAAAAGAAAAGACAAAACATAAAAAAAATCTTAACAGAATAGTATGTACACCATCCATGTATATGTATTTTAAGAAAATTGCACTGTGAGCTGATTTATAATGATAACCTTCCTTATGACCATAATGATAAAGGAAGTTTGACTATATATAAATACCCTGAAAATGTATAAAGAGTGATTACACTCAAACCAAACTCACCAAATATGACCTGCCATCAGAAAGGAATTGCTGTGTAAACTATTTTAATCTTAACTTTTTGACATAATTTGTACTGTGAAATACTGTCAGATTATACATGTAAGGTCAACATTTCATTATCACATAAACTTCTGTTTTTGATAATTACTTGTTTAACAGTACATCCACTTAAAACAATTCCAATAATTACAAGCATTTAACTTGACATATTTCTGTATGATTTATCATATAAAGAAGTCCATGTATCTTGGTGGCTTTGTCAAATACATTCATCTTAAATGGGAATGTTGTTAACATACAACAAATAATTTCAATTGAAAGATATATTTTCTGACAAAATAAGAGGTACATGTGGTCCTAATTTGCTCACCTGAGCATGATCTACAAATGTGGAAATAAGACCATAAAGAATATACAGTCTGATCTTGCTAAAAACACAAACATAGTAGAAGACTATGAGTACTTGCTTCCTTTTCATCAAAATCGTTTCCAAGACAAAAATATATATTCACTTAATTACAGGTAAAATATAAAATGAATGCATCAAAGTGAATATAAAGGGAGATAATCAAAGAAATCCACTAAAATGAAAGAAAATGGCCGAGTCTGAAAAGAAATAAAATGTGTCAAAAATTAATGATCCAGTTTCCACAAAATACACAAGCTTGAATCTAAGATCCATGTAAATAACATTTTCAATTCATGCAGTGGTTCTGGATGAGAATATTTTCAGAGAGGGGTACCCTCTGGGACCTATTTTACTCACCCTGGACCCATCCCTCAGCCAATCTGTCCCAAAACACAAACATGATAAAGAACCATGCTTCCTGTCATGTTTCATTAAGTTCCCTTGAGAGGTTTTGAAAAGCAAGCCTACAGTATGAAAAAATGAACACCCTTCTTTTTTGCAGCCTTAAACAAATTCATAGACAATTCTAAATATTAAATCTGGGCAGAATTCTTACAGCAAAACATTTCTTCACCCAAATACAGCTAAAACACAAAATAAATGCATTATTATGAATACAATAGGAGATAATCAAAGAAATCATCCGAAAATGAAAGAAAATGACAAAGTCTGAAAAGACCTAAAAAGTGCAAAAAAATTGATTATCCAATTTCTATGAAAATACAAACTTGAATTATACATCCATGTAGATCACCCAGAAACATTAATTTTTGAATTCATGCAGCAGTTCTGGAGAAAATGATTTTCAAAGAGGAGTATCCTTTGAGACCTATTTGGTCCCCCATGGATCCAACCTGAGCCAATCTTGCTTAAAACTTGCTAGAGGACCTTCAGCGATATCAGAGGAGAAGGTGAAAATGTGGAAAGTTTACAGACCGATGGACATATGGATGGATGGCAATACAAACAGAAAGGAGATGTTGTGTGACCTTGGCTAAGGTGAGCTTAACAAACTGTTTGTTTATTGGTAACCCAAATACCATAATTCAGCCATTATATTCCACTCACTACTCTTAGAACGTGTCAGACTGGAAATTATTTTGAGTTGTATTGTGGAATTTGTAAATAGTATTACAGCTACTGGAAATAAATGCATAGTAAATGTAAAAACCTGAATGCATACACGCTTGAAACGTGTCAGACCAGAAATTACTTTGTGTTGCATTGTGGAATTTGTAAACAGTATTACAGCTGCCGGAAAAAATACTTGACTTACTTTTGAAATGTTTGCAACATAAAAAGTGAATCATATTGTAAGCACTGTCAGTATTTGTTAGAAGCAAACAACTTAAAACACGGTGAAAATGAAAGGCTGTCAATGTTTTTATTTTTACTGGATATGCCTAATGCTGTGATTGGTTCCCTTGACAGGAAACAATTGAAGTAATATAATTGTAATAAGAATTCAAGTCCTCGAAAGAAGGAAAGACTCAGAAACATAGAAGGCTTGAATCATTTGATTTAGTTCATTGTTAATACTCTGTAGATAATCTGATGACATCAGAATCATAACTAATAAAAATTTTCAATGTTGTTTTACTGTTTATCAAGGTCAGATACCATTCAACATCTTTTGGCAGGTCACACACTTGAATATGGGAAAAGAACTGAAAATTTGGTTCACCACCACAACAATATAAATTAAAATATCGAAAACACCTTAAAGAATGATTGAAAAGGAGTAAAAGATAAAACAAAATGTCCCCATCACTTTACAAGTTGAATTACATACCTATTTTCTCTGTCAAATAAATAAAATATGGATAACAGAAAATATCATACAACAATGGTGTATGTGTACACAAGTATGAGTGTATGTGTGTACAAGTGTGAGTGTATGTATGTGAATAAGAGTGTATGTGTGTAAGTGTGAGTGTATGAAAGTGTATGTATGAGTGTAAGTATTAGTGTATATTTGTGTACAAGTGAGTGTATGTGTGAATGTGTGTATGTGTGTAAGTACAAGTGTGTGTACAAGTGTGAGTGTGCAAGTGTGAGTATGTGTATAAGTGTAATTGTATAAGTGTGAGTGTATGTATATAAGTAAGAGTGTATGTGTACATGTCTGAGTGTAGGTGTATAAGTGTGAGTGTGTACAAGTGTGAGTGTATGTATGTGAATAAGAGTGTATGTGTGTAAGTGTGAGTGTATGTAAGTGTGAGTGTATGAAAGTGTATGTATGAGTGTAAGTATTAGTGTATATTTGTGTACAAGTGAGTGTATGTGTGAATGTGTGTATGTGTGTAAGTACAAGTGTGTGTACAAGTGTGAGTGTGCAAGTGTGAGTATGTGTATAAGTGTAATTGTATAAGTGTGAGTGTATGTATATAAGTAAGAGTGTATGTGTACATGTCTGAGTGTAGGTGTATAAGTGTGAGTGTGTACAAGTGTGAGCATGCATGTGTAAGTGGGAGTATATGTAGTTTGCAAGTGTGAGAGTATGTGTGTAAGTGTGAGTGTGTGTAAGTTGCAAGTGTAAATGTATGTGTATAAGTGTGAGTGTATATGTGCAAGTGTGTGTTTAAGTGTATTTTAGGTGAGATAGGAGAGTGGAAGTAAATCATGCAGCCCTTTCTTCATATAGACAATCTGATGGCTTTCTGAGATAATAAATTCTGTGGATTCTATACCTAATAAACATGCAGAATAGGGGATATAAACTCAAATGGTATCTGGCAAATGTTTAGAAAAATAAGAATGAATTTGGTACTTCATACTGCTTTAAACATTGCAATCATATATATGAGGACCTAGGACCAACTTATTAATTTATGTGAAAGTAATGTACGATTCACATTACTTGGTCAGGCGGAGTAACCCATTTCATTATCACATGTATCATACAGATGATTCAACTCACTTTTTGGTTAAGACAAGCTTAACAGGAATTGTGTTTGATTCTACACTAGGTACATGGAGCTATGATGGAATGACATGTAGGAACGACTACTCTTGCCATTGTTATTTAAATGTTATGCTCCATTACCTAAAACTTGAACCGTTCAGGTCAAGACATGGTTAACAAGACTCCATCCCTCCAGGATTTAGGAATTTGACTATATCAGCATCCCTTCTAGCAGGGGTCAGGAAAAAATACTAAAACCACTCATCCGACAGGCAAGTGCCTAACAAAAAGTACTCCTCCAAATTGAAAAACTACTCGTCCCAAGTTTTCAAGTTGTATCCATATACTTAAAAACACAAATTCTTGTTCTACACTGCACTAGGCCTATATGTTTAATTGTCTGCAGAAACTGAAAATAATCTAATGTACTTTACATCTTTTTTTCCCTATTTCGACTTTCAACTTTGGAAAATTCAGTTTAAAAATTCTTTACATTAATTACATTTTTATATTATGGACCCCTGATTAAGGCCATTTTTGTAATTTACACAAACTTTCAAACTTACAAAAGTCAATGATTGGTTTATAAATATGATGTGCGATATTTAATAAAAAATCATTCTTTTCCTGGTTAATTTGCTAAACATATTTTTCCCAGTGGTACACTGGTTACTGCCTAATGCCCTGACATATATTACCCACTCCTTTAAGCATTTAATATGACATTTTCATTTCTTGTGGGGTTTAAGTGTTTCTTCCCTGAATGTAATTACCAAATGAACCCATCAATAAAGTCTCTCTCTATCTCACTTTTTCTATCATATCTCTTGCCTACATGTATCTTTGTTTTAAAAATGTTTGATCGATAGCCTAATGCAGTAGAAAATGGCCTAAAACTGAAGCTTAAGTTAATGTATTTTGTATGCTCGAACTTGCGGTTTCAGTTTTTAATTGATAATGCCCCGTCTTTGCTTTATCAGATGCAATAGCGTTTGTTTTATTTTTATTTATGTCAAGATATTTCTTTCTTCCTTTTCCCCCTGGACCAGCTTCGTTATTTGACTTGAAACTTTATCGCTTCATTTGTCTCCTGCCATTTCATTACTGATATAGATAAGATAGGTGAGTTCAGGATGTTATTTTTTGGATTGTATCTAGATGTGCCATAACCGTATTGGTGATCATTTCAGGTTAGCTTGTAACTTAATGATAAAACATTAATAGATACAGTGTAGAGCAAAAACTATCTACAGATTTTAACTTTTGGTTTTTTTTTTTAAATACTTGACGGACGAGTGCTATTGTGAATCCACCTGCCAAATCTAATTTTTACTCGTCGTGGACGAGTGGTTTTCCTGAGCCCTGATCTAGTAAGTTACATTGATTTATCCTAGGACAAAAGTAATGTTGATTATCTACATGATAAATTCACATAAACTGTATCAAATAGAAGAAATTTGTGCACAAGACATAAAAAGTTACCTCTCCTGGTGTTCCATGTCCTGTAACTTTAACCTTTCAGACTCTAGTTTGTACAGTTCTGCATCTCTCTGCTCATCAAACTCTTTCCATTTGTCCTCTAACTCTTGTTCTTTTCTTTCTACCACTGCTTTCAATTCTTCTATTTTCTGTCAATCAATCAGCACACATAATTACACTTTATCTTCTTCAAGGTGCTCTTTCTCAGAATTTAACAAAATTCCATATCTTTTTTTTTGTCAGAAAATGTTCCTATCTACTGTCAAAATATCATTCATGGGATTTTTTTTAAATTGCATCCTAAGACTTGTGAGGGTGATGGAGCTATTCTGTCTCAGTCTGCGAGTTATTTAAAGAAATTAAATAACAACTTAATAGAAACATGTTTAATTATGGGCTTTTGGTGATCTAAGATGTTTTAAGTGGCAGTAGCAGGGTTTCCATTTGACTCAAGGTCCTGGGTTTTGACTTCTGGAATTTCACTAGAACCCATTTTTTACATTTGACAAATTTGCCACAGGGTTCATGATTGACCAGCGAAATTGCATCATTTGATAGCACAACTTATTGATGGTCAGTCTAAGGTTGGCAATGTAATTTAATCTCACTTATCCATCACTAAATAAACAAAACATTTAACCAGATTAACTACTTATCACCACTGGTTAATAATTACTTGATGGTTCAATCCAAAGCTAGTCAGCAGGTCACTTTTAGGCCTCATGGGAAGATGCATGAAAGTGGTTGACATAATGTAAAAACAGGGATAAATGAATCTATAACTATATCTATATATCGCTCGGAAAATGAATGGAACAGGATCATTCATTCTAAATGTTCCTTGTAACAGCAAATTCCAGTTTGTCTTATTATGATCTTAGAATTACAAATATATCATCAATACAGACACACTTCTATCTACAGCAGAATCAATGTCCAGTGACTTTACTGTGGTGCATATCTGCAAACATCGGCAAATTTTTTTCTGTTTACTGATAAAGCAGTAATTTTTCTAATATCAGTTAATGGTTCAAAAAAAGTCTTTTAGGCTACAGTTTTCCGCTGGTTAAACAAAATATGGGGCTGATTAGAATGAATACCTAAATGATCTATTGGATGGTGAATATAAGCACCTCTAAAAATAAAATCACATCATCCACCCTAACCCTGTCACTAGGGCTAACAAAGAAAAAAATTTAAAAATTGTGACTGAATGCTCTTAAATGGCTGATGGAACTTCAGAAATGTGCCATGAGTGATATGAAAAAAAAAATGAAGAAGATATCAAATTAACATTAAGAAATAGATCTAAATCTACTAATTTTCTAACCCTGACTAGATGAGTATCTTTACAGGTTGTGCAGACATTGCATCTACATTTACAAAAAGTGCCATGAAACTTGTCATTTTGACTCTAAAAATTTATAATGTCTCTTCAGTTTTTAGTTTCTGACCCCAAACTTTTTACTCAGGGGTCAATGAACCCTGACCCTCACCTCCTAACGGAAACCCTGCTGTATCTACAATGTAATAACTACCAAAAAATGTTTACACCAAAAAATTACCCTTAATCAGACAATCTGTAACACACCCACCCACCCATGAACCTACCAAAAACCCATTCACCCACCACCATATATACACAGAGCCACATACACCCACAAAAACACCATTAATCAACCACACATACCCAAACAAAACCCATGTACCTACCACACACACACATCCAGTCATCCAAACAAAGCCCATCCACCCACCACCACACATTCAGTCACACACACACACACACACACACACACACACACACACACACACACACACACACACACACACACACACACACACCAATACTAAACCCATCCAAAACACCCAACACCACCTAGATGTAGCTACACACACACACACACACCAAAACTAAACCCACCCAAAACACCCAACACCACCTAGATGTAGCTACACAAACACCTACACACCTACACACACACACAACATTACAGAAATGTAATTTTCCTATTGAAAGTTTAACACACTTTATAAAGCATAAAAACAAACACAACTAAATTGTTCACCTTCTGTTTTTTAGCCATTTCAATGTTAGTATGAGTTTCTTCATGGTCTGTTTTACCTTCAAAATCTGATTTCCTTCCCAACAATCTGAAAAATCATAAATACACATAGATCAATCTGCCCCCTTTGATTCTGAAACAAATATTAAATGCTGATATCTTATCTAATATTTTAGCTAATAATGTTACTGTCACTAACTCCTGTATTATTTTAGTAAAAACATGTTCTCCTCCCAATATTTCCTATCATATAAAACAAGGTCTACAATATATTTACCCTGAGGTCTACGATACCCTTACCCTGAGGTCTACAACCATACCCCAAGGTCTACGATACCCTTACCCTGAGGTCTACAATACCCTTACCCTGAAGTCTACAGTACCACTTCTCTGAAATAAATGAAATTAAAAATTTTGTTACTCTTACTCTCGAAATTTAACTTGCCTCAAAATTTCCTGAATGAGTCTCATCAGAAAATGTATTCTTACGTTTAACCTACTCACACACTGATGTTAACATATCACTGAGTGACTTAGATAACCTAGGAAATAGGGGATCTACTACTTACAAGACAAAAACCTCTAACTACAGAACTAATCTAAAATCTGAAGAAAAGCTTGTGGTAAGAATCATAAGACGTTTTTGTGTAAATTGGTTGTTGTTTGCGCAGTAGAAGTAAGTAAACCTTAAACAATCTTCAAAACAAGAAGAATGACAAATTCATAGAGGAGAGCTAGAAACTAGAAAATTAAGAAAATGAATAAATATGTACATACTGTTGTTTCTCTTCTAGGATTTTGGCCAATTCTGTTTGCAAATTGTTTTTAACATCTTCAATTTTGTTCTGAAAGTCAACCAGCATTTGTTCTTGTTGTTTTGTGGACTCCTCTGATTCCCTCACTACACAGTTTTTCTTTTCAACTAATTCTTCATTTTGTTTTATATGTTTATCGTTTACCTCTTTTAATCTGTTTTTCAAAGTCAACATATCCTGTGAGTTGGAGGAATTGTTATCCTCTATTAACTTTAACCCACTTTCTTTATTTTTAATATCTTTATTCATATCAAGCAGTTTACTGTCCACTTCAAACAATATCTTGTCTTGTCTATTTCTAATTTCATTTAATGATTTTTCTTTCCTTTTTTCACACTCATCTAAATCCTTTTCAATTCTATCTAACAGTGATTTTTCTTTTTCGGATATCTTCTGTTCCTCACATTTCAGAAGAGTTCTTGCTTGTTTCAGTTCCTTTTGTTCAGTTAACAGCTGTTTTCTTTGTTCATCACTTAATTCATCAATGTTTTCCATAAGAAGATTTAATTCTTCTTCGTGTTCCTGGAGATCATTCCATGCCTCTTCCAAAGACTTATTTTCTTGAGCAATTTTCTCCAAGTGTGGCTTCCATTTCTCTTTATTTTCTATTTCCTCCCTCTCAAATATATCTACTAGCTGTATTTTCTTTTCTTCTTCTTCCAAAAACTTTGACCTAACGTCTTCATTCGCCTCAAGGATTTTTTGTTTTTTCTCATCAAATTGTCGAATAGATTCTTGTAATTCTTCAACTTCATGGAGTAACCTTTCCTCACCCTAAAAATAAATAAAGCGAGATATTAAAACAAACCTAAATTTGATGACATCCTTAGGTCAAGTGACATAATTACTGGAACTACTAACTCAACCCTGTGACTGTAATATTGTCAAACTTTAGTTATTTCATGTGAGTGTAATCAAAATAAACTATTTGTGGTAATACCTCATATAAAATAGTTCCATAACAAGTTCATTTCAATCACTTCCTGAACATATACAAGAATTATCTTATACACTGAAACCTGTCTTGAGAGACCATCTGTCTTGTTAGACCACCTGTCTTGTAAGACCACCTGTCTTGTAAGACCACCTGTCTACCACCATCTTGAGAGACCACCTGTCTTGTAAGACCACCTGTCTACCACCATCTTGAGAGACCACCTGTCTTGTAAGACCACCTGTCTACCACCATCTTGAGAGACCACCTGTCTTGTAAGACCACCTGTCTACCACCATCTTGAGAGACCACCTGTCTACCACCATCTTGAGAGACCACCTGTCTACCACCATCTTGAGAGACCACCTGTCTTGTAGGACCACCTGTCTTGTAAGACCACTTTTTGAGAACCACTCACCAAAATAATCCGTCTACAAAATCTGTATTACGGGATCACCTCAAGACAGGTTCTACAATATACCACAAACCACTTGGGGTTGATTATGGTCTTTTGGTCATGAAACTCATAAAACTGATGTAAAAATTTGTATGTTACTTCTGAGTCTGAGATTATCGCTTGCTTTTCTCAATATATGGTATATAATATGCCAAAAATCAACAGTGATAAGCAACAGTTTATATCAAGACAAGGCTGAATAATATATTTTATTACAGTTACAATACAGATTTCAATATGCCTGTGCAATACATAACATCATGTTACACTGTAGTTGGATATGAAAATTTTGCGGGGAGCTACTTTTCTAAATGGAATTCATGTCAGACAAAATATTTATATTATTTCATCGTTTTCGTTAAAGCGGAACAAAGTCTAAATGTGTGTACACATATAAATAAATAAGGAGCATGTAAAAAATACATAACCACACAAATATTTCTATCCATATCATCAGACTGCACTTGATGCTTGTAGCGGATAGAATCAATTAGAGCTATGCTCTTACTAAATCCATCCGCTACAATGATTGCAGTCTTATGATACTGATAGATACATATGTGTACTTTTGTCTATTTATTATAACATAAATCTGAAAAAACCAATGAGAAATCTCCAATCTGAAGGAAAACAACTGAACTGTAAATCAAATGTGACTGAAATATTTCATATATCAACCATAACATTCCCACAAAATATCAGATGACCAAGATAATTATCTGTGTTAAAGGTCACACAGGTCTGATGATACAGATATTTTAATCTTATACATTGTTATACCTCTTTCAACATTTCATTCCTTTTAGTAATCATTTCAGATATTTCATCTTCACTTTTCTTTAACTGGCCTTTCAGCATGATTTCCCTATCTGAGAGTTCAGACAGATCAACCTGGCAGATCTTTTTTCTTTTTTCCCCTTCTTCTTTTACACAGATTATTTCCTACAGAAATAATTTAATAATTCAAGTGATAACTACAAAACCCTACATTTGGATATCATGAAACTAACAAAAAGTATATATAAAATTTTACATGTGTGAATATCTATATGTGTCTTGTGCAGAGAAATAAAAATAAAAATATTACGTCTGCCAAATGGTTGCATACCAAAGGAAGTGCTTTAAGTCAGTATGCAGTAGCTCTTGATTTACAGATTCACTTACACAATATGTTTAGGATTCTATAACATGGTAAGACAAACAGACAACACTGAAAAAAGAGGAGGTGACAGTAGCATGATAACAGAAGACAACAGACAGCAGAGAAAACAAGAGAGCCATGGGCTACACCCCTAACCTGAACTGTGTTGGTATCTTATAAACATGGGAATTTCAATTTACAAATTATTATAACACTCCTTCAATTCCTTGTGAGTGGAGGAGACTTAAAAATGATTGAAATGACAAAGCCGGAAAAGATGTCAAAAATTAATTTTCCAATTTATTCCAAAAAACAGGAAATTGAATCATGCATCCATGTAAATAACTCAGATGCAATTAGTTTTTGAAAACCATGCTGCCGTTCTGGAGATTCTGAAAGAGGGGTACCCTTGAGGCCTCTTTTGCCCCACCCTGGATTCACCCGTGGGCAAATCTAGCCAAAATAAACAATCTTGATTGTGGACATTGAGTTCTTGCTTCCATGGAAGTTTCATTAAAATCCCTTTGGTGGTTTTGAAGTAGATGCCGATAAGAGTGAAAAATTAAACCCCCCCCCCCCCCCCCCTCATTTTTGCAGTCTTAAAAAATTCAAAAATTGAAATTTCAGCAATACTCTTTCAGGAAAGCCTTTATCAAGCAAAAAACAAATAAAACACATAAATGAATGCATTATAAAAGGGGAGAAAAATTTTAAGAAATCATACAAAAACGAATGAAAATTACCATGTCTAAAAAGACATCAAAAACATGTGAAAAAATTATTTTCCGATTTCTACAAAATTAACAAACTTAAATCATACATCTATGTAGAACATTCAGATACAATTATTTTTCTGATCCATGAAGTGGTTCTGGAGGAGAAGATTTTTAAAGCGGGGTACCCGCTGAGCTGATCATGCTGAAATTAACACTTTTGACTTCTTCTCCAAAACCACTAAAGGGATTTTTATGACACTTGAGTACTTGCTTCCTATAAAGTGTCATAAAAATCCCTTTAGAGGTTTTGGAGAAGAAGTGGAAAGTGTGAAAAGCTTTCAGACAGACAAAGAGATGGTCAGAAGAGCTCGCTTGAACCTTCAGTTCAGGTGAGCTAAAAAGTAGGTAACAGTAACATGACAACAGAAGACAGACAGACAGCAGAGAAAAAGATCAGGTAACAGTAGCATGACAACTGAAGACAGACAACATAGAAAAAGGGTAGGTAACAGTAGAATGACAACAGAAGACATACAGACAGCAGAGAAAAAAGAGGAGGTAACAGTAGCATGACAACAGAAGAGAGACAGACAGCAGAGAAACTAAGGAGGTAACAGTAGAATGACAACAGAAGAGATAAACAGACAGCAGAGAAAAAGATCAGGTAACAGGAGCACTACAACAGAATACAAACAGCAGAGAAAAAGATCAGGTAACAGGAGCACTACAACAGAAGACAGACAGCAGCAGAGAAAAAGAGGAGGTAACAGTAGAATGACAACAGAAGAGATAAACAGACAGCAGAGAAAAAGATCAGGTAACAGGAGCACTACAACAGAATACAAACAGCAGAGAAAAAAATCAGGTAACAGTAGCATGACAACAGAAGACAGACAGACAGCAGAGAAAAAGATCAGGTAACAGTAGCATGACAACAGATGATAGAAAGCAGAGAAAAAGATCAGGTAACAGTAGCATGACAACAGAATACAAACAGCAGAGAAAAAGATCAGGTAACAGTAGCATGACAACAGAATACAAACAGACAGCAGAGAAAAAGATCAGGTAACAGTAGCATGACAACAGATGACAGAAAGCAGAGAAAAAGATCAGGTAACAGTAGCATGACAACAGAATACAAACAGACAGCAGAGAAAAAGATCAGGTAACAGTAGCATGACAACAGAATACAAACAGACAGCAGAGAAAAAGATCAGGTAACAGTAGCATGACAACAGATGACAGAAAGCAGAGAAAAAGATCAGGTAACAGTAGCATGACAACAGAATACAAACAGACAGCAGAGAAAAAGATCAGGTAACAGTAGCATGACAACAGAATACAAACAGACAGCAGAGAAAAAGATCAGGTAACAGTAGCATGACAACAGATGACAGACAGACAGCAGAGAAAAAGATCAGGTAACAGGAGCACTACAACAGAATACAAACAGACAGCAGAGAAAAAGATCAGGTAACAGTAGCATGACAACAGATGACAGAAAGCAGAGAAAAAGATCAGGTAACAGTAGCACGACAACAGAATACAAACAGACAGCAGAGAAAAAGAGGAGGTAACAGTAGAATGACAACAGAATATAAATAGACAGCAGAGAAACGTAGGAGGTAACAGAAGCATGGCAACAGAAGAGATAAACAGAGAGCAGAGAAAAAGAGGAGGTAACAGTAGCATGACAACAGAAAAGATAAACGGACAGTAGAGAAACTAAGGAGGTAACAGTAGCATGACAATGGAAGACAAACAGACAGCAGAGAAACTAAGGAGGTAACAGAAACATGACAACAGAAGAGGTAAACAGATAGCAGAGAAAAAGAGGAGGTAACAGTAGCATGGCAACAGAAGAGATAAACAGAGAGCAGAGAAAAAGAGGAGGTAACAGTAGAATGACAACAGAATATAAATAGACAGCAGAGAAACGTAGGAGGTAACAGAAGCATGGCAACAGAAGAGATAAACAGAGAGCAGAGAAAAAGAGGAGGTAACAGTAGCATGACAACAGAAAAGATAAACGGACAGTAGAGAAACTAAGGAGGTAACAGTAGCATGACAATGGAAGACAAACAGACAGCAGAGAAACTAAGGAGGTAACAGAAACATGACAACAGAAGAGATAAACAGATAGCAGAGAAAAAGAGGAGGTAACAGTAGCATGGCAACAGAAGAGATAAACAGACAGCAGAGAAAAAGAGGAGGTAACAGTAGAATGACAATTGAAGAGAAAAACAGACAGCAGAGAAACTAAGGAGGTAACAGTAGCATGACAATGGAAGACAAACAGACAGCAGAGAAACTAAGGAGGTAACAGAAACATGACAACAGAAGAGATAAACAGATAACAGAGAAAAAGAGGAGGTAACAGTAGCATGGCAACAGAAGAGATAAACAGACAGCAGAGAAAAAGAGGAGGTAACAGTAGAATGACAATTGAAGAGAAAAACAGACAGCAGAGAAACTAAGGAGGTTACAGTAGCATGACAACAGAAGAGATAAACAGACAGCAGGGAAACTAAGGAGGTAACAGAAACATGACAACAGAAGAGATAAACAGATAGCAGAGAAAAAGAGGAGGTAACAGTAGCATGGCAACAGAAGAGATAAACAGAGAGCAGAGAAAAGAGGAGGTAACAGTAGAATGACAACAGAAAAGATAAACGGACAGTACAGAAACTAAGGAGGTAACAGTAGCATGAAAATGGAAGACAAACAGACAGCAGAGAAACTAAGGAGGTAACAGAAACATGGCAACAGAAGAGATAAACAGACAGCAGAGAAAAAGCGGAGGTAACAGTAGCATGGCAACAGAAGAATTAAACAGACAGCAGAGAAAAACAGGAGGTAACAGTAGCATGGCAACAGAAGAAATAAACAAAATGCATTGAATTACCTAATTATATATACATGTGAATGTATGACAAGAAATGGTGTAATGAAAATTGATTTATTATGTATACATAAGTAGTATAGAGATATAATTGCACCTCTTCTAACTTTCTGATTTCATCTTCAGCAGCATTTTTTATGTAAACTTCCCTGTCATTCAGCTCCTGAAGCAGTTCTTCAAAGCTTTTCACCTGAAAATCATTTAAATATCTGTAACCCATAATAATATTCAATAAGTTTGTATGTGGCATTTACCCACTACAAAGAACAGGTATAAAGTTTACTTCAGGAAGGGGTACAGATATCTGAATCAATGCAATGGTCAACTATGTGTATAAATACTTTGTATAAGAAATATTTGATTTGAGTAAATCATGTCTTAATAAACCAACTTCATATCTTTAACACACCTGAACTAGATTTATTAAATCATGTTGCACTATTTCTCGTCACCTTATGACATACCTTATGACATACCTTATGACATACCTTATGACATACTATGACCCTGAAGTAGGTTAGTAAAATACCATACTTTTTGTATTAAAAACCCTCTCTCTATTGAACACTCCCCTCTTTTGTCAAAAGATTCACTCACTAATTGGAGTCTACATGTATTTTATCATTGCTATCTCTTCGTAAACAAATAAAAATAAACAAAACAGTCAACCAATTTACATCAGTTTAAGTTGCATGCATTTTAAAAGGTTGAAAGTTGATATATAAAACCGTGAATTTTATATCATACAAGTATTTCATCATTGTCTTGAAACTGCAGCTGTAAATATGCTATCATATCCTAATCTGTAATTCAGTTTCATTTGATGTTGTAAGATCATCACCAGATTCACTGAGCTCAAATGACTTGCTTTTGTTATAATGTGTCAAGTACTCCTGCAGTCAATCGTTGAAAATTTAATTGTGTTTTCATACTCTGTTGTTAAATAAACCATCATCACCTCCATCATGGTTTATGACATTTGGATGATTTCTAGGGTTATCTATTCCTAAGCTGAAGGGCACATGTTAATTATTATGTGGGAAACATACATTTACAGTGCATTGAATGGAACATGTATATGTCATGAGAGAAACTGATTAGTTTGGGATGTTCATTTATTTAAATCACTATGAAAAGAGACAAATGTCTCAAATCTTATACATTTTTATACAAAGACAAACAACAGTCTACATGTGATGATGAACAAAACACTAAGAGTCAGTCAAGCTGTAGTATGTTTTAGACAATTAATTATTATTAATTCCACTTTAATACACACCCCCTTTAGGAAAATGTAACACCCCTGGGGGCGTCTAATACAGAAAATATGGTGATATGCATTAAAATAGTAATAAATAACAAACAAAACAAAACTCAGCTTAAACAAAGTCTTGAAGCAAATAAACTATGGGTATCCAAGAATATGCACATTAGATAATCATGTTCTTGGCCACTGAAGAAATACTTTTGTTTTGAAATATCCCCTGTGTTTACAAACAGACTCTTGAAGTATTTGAATGCTATTTTCCTGATGATTGCATAAAATGGTCACAGGAATTTCCAAAAAATGAGAGCAAAGTATTTTAAGATTATTTTTGTTTGGACAGAAAAACACAGGTGTGGATGCTGCTAATATAATTTTATAAATAAGATGTGTTTGTGAAACACAAATGCCCTTGGTCCCAACAAATTTTTGCAATGTCCTACATTTTGAAACTCACCCCACCTCCAGGGCATGTGATGTCAGTGAAGTGTGAGCAACCCTTAGATGAACATACAGTCCAAGTTTGGTTACTGTATCACACTCCAAACTTGAAATATTACACTTTATATGTAAGCAGGATGGAATTACAGACAGACAGACAAACAGACACAGACAGACGATCCAAACACCATATGCCCCAATCAGACCTTTCTGCCCGGGGGCATAGTATCAGGCTTTGTCTATTTCATATAGTGATCAATAAATGATGAGGTAATGTCTTGTATTCGTTATGGGGGTCATTTCAAAATATTTGTGCCTGATTAATATTTTCAGTTAAATATAGGTTCTTGGTGTGATAAAGTCATTATAAGGTTTGTTACTGACGTACTTCAGAACCATTGTATATGTGTAAAATAGGGGGTTCAAAATATATATACAGAAATATCCTCTGCAGAATTGTGCTTGTATAACTCCCCACACCTGTAAAAAAACAAACAAACAAAAGGAAATTACCAACCAATACTTACTGAATTGACATTCTTCTTAATTTCTTCAATCTGTTTTTTAAACTAGAAAAAAAGTCACGTCAAAGAATGAACTATTTATCTACATTAAGCACCTGCAAAACACTCAATGGAGGTGCAGCACTGCCAAATGAAACAAAACCTCAACTTGGACAAAATGCTGCAATGCCACATAGACTAAAAATGCTGCAATGCCACATAGACTAAAGTGTTTGTGGGGCATGTATGCCACTAAACAGCTGCAAATTGCAATGCCATGTAGACTAAAGTGTTTGTGGGGCATGTATGCCACTAAACAGCTGCAAATTGCATTGCCAAATAAACTAAAGTGTTTGTGGGGCATGTATGCCACTAGACAGTTGCATATTGCAATGCCAAATAAACTAAAGTGTTTGTGGGGCATGTATGCCACTAGACAGTTGCATATTGCAATGCCAAATAAACTTAAGTGTTTGTGGGGCATGTATGCCACTGGACAGTTGCATATTGCAATGCCATGTAGACTAAAGTGTTTGTGGGGCATGTATGCCACTAGACAGTTGCATATTGCAATGCCAAATAAACTTAAGTGTTTGTGGGGCATGTATGTCACTAGACAGTTGCATATTGCAATGCCACGTAGACTAAAGTGTTTGTGGGGCATGTATGCCACTAGACAGTTGCATATTGCAATGCCAAATAAACTAAAGTGTTTGTGGGGCATGTATGCCACTGGACAGTTGCATATTGCAATGCCATGTAGACTAAAGTGTTTGTGGGGCATGTATGCCACTTGACAGTTGCATATTGCAATGCCAAATAAACTAAAGTGTTTGTGGGGCATGTATGCCACTGGACAGTTGCATATTGCAATGCCAAATAAACTAAAGTGTTTGTGGGGCATGTATGCAACTAGACAGTTGCATATTGCAATGCCATGTAGACTAAAGTGTTTGTGGGGCATGTATGCCACTAGACAGTTGCATATTGCAATGCCAAATAAACTAAAGTGTTTGTGGGGCATGTATGCCACTAGACAGTTGCATATTGCAATGCCACATAGACTAAAGTGTTTGTGGGGCATGTATGCCACTAGACAGTTGCATATTGCAATGCCAAATAAACTTAAGTGTTTGTGGGGCATGTATGCCACTAGACAGTTGCATATTGCAATGCCACATAGACTAAAGTGTTTGTGGGGCATGTATGCCACTAGACAGTTGCATATTGCAATGCCACATAGACTAAAGTGTTTGTGGGGCATGTATGTCACTAGACAGTTGCATACTGCAATGCCAAATAAACTAAAGTGTTTGTGGGGCATGTATGCCACTAGACAGTTGCATATTGCAATGCCAAATAAACTAAAGTGTTTGTGGGGCATGTATGCCACTAGACAGCTGCAAATTTATGGGATAATTTTATGAACTGAAATAAAGTTATAATTAGGGTCAATGGGTCAAAAGTGAGATACTAGCAGGTAATCCTTGCCAGGAAGAATACAAATAAAATGATAAAGTCTGACCTCTCAAACTTCAAATAGTTTGTTTTTTTACAACTTATTTCTAGTAAAAAATCAACATCTTGATCACAAAGAAAAAGTCTCGTCACCAGACATCCATATACAAAATATTAAAGCACTAACTTATTCAAATATTAAGATAAAATCTATTGCTACAGACTTAAAAAAAATTAAGATATATAGTAAAAAGTCAGTATTACTATATATACTCACTTACATGTTTATTTCAAATGTAAGTCGACCCCC
This sequence comes from Atrina japonica, assembly GCA_030159075.1. Lineage (NCBI taxonomy): Eukaryota > Metazoa > Mollusca > Bivalvia > Pterioida > Pinnidae > Atrina > Atrina japonica. Next base: position 87,695 of record BROG01001051.1, on the reverse strand, counting down.
ATTTTGAAGACCAGCATTTGATGGACTTGACTTTGATATGCTTATAAGTCAGGACTTGATTATTACCAGTAGATATGGAAATTTTATGATGTTCGTGAGTATAATACATAATGTACATCATCTAGTGATAACTAATTAGTTTATGATTACACCAAGCTTCTAATGTAAAATGTTTGAATATTGTCTGCAATAATATATAAATAATATTTTGAAACAGTCCCTAAATACATGGGACACATTATGAAAAAATAACTTCTTAAAGCTGACCTCATAAGTTAAAAAAGATCTCACTTTAAATCTTGTATTCAGTCTTAAAAAATAATTCTATGCAGGTTTATGGAATTGTTACTTGAGTTTGAGATGAGCCACAGAAAATGAAGGATGGGACTAATAAGTTTCATAACACATGTTTTTTTAATTGCATGTACTTTTTCAATTTGTATGTCAGCATTAATTCATCTTCTAGAATTACTTGGAATATTTTTTTTTTGATAAGTTCCTTTGCTGCAATGTGCTTGTGTTTATATTATAATATATGCTCTTCTAGCCAGGTTATTTCCAATCATCTTTTCATGTTTACATTATAATATATGCTCTTCTAGCCAGGTTATTTCCAAACATCTTTTCATGTTTATATTATAATATATGCACCATCTTTTTTGTGTTTATATTATAATATACGCATTCAATTTTTTTCGCCCCAAAGTACGACTTCATTTCCCACCATCTTTTCGTGTTTATATTATAATATATGTTCCTCTACCCTGGTTATTTCCCACAATCTTTCCGTGTTTATATTATAATAAATGCACCATCTTTTTCGTGTTTATATTATAATATACACATTCAATTTTTTCCGCCCAAAAGTACGACTTCATTTCCCATCTTTTCGTGTTTATATTATAATATATGCTCCATAGGAGGGATGACTCGAAGCAGCTCCTCCAATTGCTTGCGTAAATGCCATCCTCCTTGATGCCAATCGACTTTTTTTGTCTGACTTTTTATCTTGTCTATTTCTTTCTTCAAGTTTCTATATTTCAGTGCCTTGTTACATATCACGGAAAATTCATCGCCAGAAATTTCCCCATCCCCAAGGGCTCTAGAGACGAGATCCGAGATGCTATCCAATTTGCTTTCGGCCAGACATTTAATGTGCATATGTTTTTCGCACTTTTTAATTAGGCGGCGCTGTATCATTTTCGCCACTAGACCCAGCGATCCTACCGAAAGGGCTACTATTTGAATGGCCAAAGCAAATGGGATTAGGAATCCAATGCTTGATATGATGATGTCCTCAGTTATAAGGGTGGCATCAACACCTTCGGTCATGTTGACGGCTCGTCTGTACTGCTTGTGAAGAGAAGATCACGTCTCAATTTTGAGGTGAAAAATTTGTTCTACCTCGTTTATTATTTGAAGCCGATACTTTTGCAGATCGTAGGCGCCCCAAGGTGGGTTTTCAACCCGCCCCTCCTCGATTTCTGTATCCAATGGTGGATATAAATTATTCTTGCTCATATTTTATTAAAGCAAAAATATCTGTTGACTCATCAGACATGAGTCGGGGGCACCTCATGGAGGTGCCTAGCCGCGTCTCTGACGTGGCCAGGGGCGGGTAAGTTCATCGAAGACGAGCATGCACAGGTTGAAACCTGTGTAGAAAACCCACCTAAGCATTTAAATTGATTAACCCGTTGACCGTTCCCATTTTCGAAGGTTTGGTCCCAGAAAAATGCGAGACATTGCCCGATTTTACTTCGATCGGCGGGTTTATCAATACTATATCACCATTTGTAGTTTGAAAAGTCCTCTTTTCAACATCGTTTAAGATTAAAGTAAAATTTAACCTGCCCGACAAACCCAGCCATACAAGATAACAGTCGAACAATATTTTAATCCCCAATCAATCTTCCGTTTTTGACACCGAATTGAAAGGTATTCATCATTCATTTGGTTTTCTAAATGCGATTAATGTCCTCTTTAATTTCTTCTATTATCTTGAATAGAATTGAATCACCAAGGATACTCCAAAAGAAGCTGCAGAATGACAATTTCTTTATCATAAAATGAATTAGATATTTTTGCCATTTAATAAACATTCAAAATCTTGAAAGTCCCATTTTTCTCAGTAGGACATATATACCCATTAGAAGTCATTCATATGTGATCCAATAGCAGATTTCATTACATCTTCTACACAACAGAAAACAGGAACAATGACAGATTGGTTTTGAATTAGATTGGTACTCTCTTTGATACTTGTGTGTTTTCTGGCTATGATAATTAAAGTCTACTTATTTAGATGGTAGATAAGGGATTTCATTTACAATCAATCGTTGGTCTGTAATATGTTTACCTTCTGTATATCAATGTTTAACAGTTCCAATTGATATTGTTTGTCCTCCAGTTCCTTTTCCAGAGATGTTTGTGTACTATCTCTTTCTCTTTCAGATTTCACATACTTCTTCTCCAGAATATCAATTTCTCTTCTAAAATCAGAGATGTAAACAAAATATTTATGTCACTAATGTTATGACAAATGATGTTTTTATTACTTATACTATGACCAGTATATATTATATCATGACCAATATGTATTATATCATGACAAATATGAATTATATTATGACCAATATGTATATAATGACAGATATATATCATATCATGACTGATATGTATTATTTCATGACCAATATGCATTATATCATGACCAATATATATCATTTCATGACCAATATATTATGACCAATATGAATTATATTATGACCAATATGTATTATATCATGACCGATATATATATATATATATATATATATATATATATATATATATATATATATATATCATATCATGACCAATATATAATAACCAAATGTATTATATCATGACCAATATGTATTATATCATGACCAATATGAATTAGGATAATATTAGAATTATATTGACCAATATGTATTATATCATGACTAATATGTATTATATCATGACCAATATGCATTATATCATGACCAATATATATATCATTTCATGACCAATATATCATGACTGATATGTATTATATCATGACCAATAAGAATTATATCATGACCAATATGAATTATATTATGACCAATATGTATTATATCTTGACTGATATGTATTATATCATGACCAATATGTATTATATCATAACCAATATGTATCATATCATGACCAATATATATTATATCATGACCAATATATCATGACTGATATGTATTATATCATGACGGATATGTATCATATCATGACCAATATATCATATCATGACCAATATATCATGACCAATATGTATTATATCATGACCAATATGTATCATATCATGACCAATATATCATAACCAATATGTATTATATCATGACCAATATGTATTATATCATGACCAATATATATCATATCATGACCAATATATCATGACCAATATGTATTATATCATGACCAAAATATCATGACTGATATGTATTATATCATGACCAATATGTATTATATCATGACCAATATGTTTAATATCATGACAAATATGTATTATATCATGACCAATATATCATGACCAATATTTTTGTCTTCAATAATACAACAAAGCAAGTAGCTGTTTATAGAAGTCCTAACACTCACAAACATTAAAAATTACCCCATGGACATTAAGCTAGGTACAAAATGAGCCAAGGAGTCTGAGTGTTCATATTGATTGCAAACATGAAAACATGGACTTTTGAAAACATTGAGATTCTGTCATCTCTCATACTGCACAGAAAATATAATTGCAAATAACTGATACAATCTAAACTTTTAGAGGATTCATGATATTATCAAAATAAAGACAAACATAAAAATCACAGATACCAAAGCATTATGAAGCTTAAAGCTGTCATTGTAACTTTTAAACAAGCTTTGAATTTGAAAAAAAAATTATAATGCTTTTGAAACACCCCTGATTTGTTATTCCACAGGATGACATTTTTTTTTTATGTATTCAATAGAAATTGGCTTGCAATTTCACCATAACAGGCGAGGCCACAGAAGGATTGTTATTTCACACCTGTTTCCCAAAGCAAAACAATTGACAGATGACGTGTAATCAAAACATACTGTACTCAAATCATAAACATTCCACATTAATTTTTACATCAAAGACTTTAATAAAGATGAGTAATAAATAGATTTTATAATGAGTTTTAAATTCATTATTTTAGCATCTGTAAAATAATATTCACTTTGAATGTAAAAATAAATAAAATCCTACAAGTAATCTGCACCCTTTCGTTTTGTTGTTTACATAGTGTCACACATTCTGGTGAACTCAGTAAAGTGAGCCATCAGGTCTCGCACACATCACCAAAGACAAGGTACCCCTTCTCATATTTATACAAAGATGACAGCAAATAAACATTGTACGAGACAAGTTTTGAAACATTGCTATCAAATTTTTAAAAAAAGTGGTCTTGTAAAATGAGGTGAGTGTTCAAATATATATTTCAGAAATTACTTTGGTCTGACTTGTCTTTGATTTGGTATTTCGGAAGTGAAGACATTCATATCATAACAGGTGGTCTGAGCTCCTGTTTGATTATAATTTTATGATTTTCTCATGGGGAATTTGGAATTAAAATTTGATATTCTCATGTTTAAACAGATTATTTATATTGTACATGCTTTTGAACTGTATATTAGTCGGCTAAATGTCCAGATAGAGTAAATGAACTTCGTTGATGTCAATGTTTGTTTCCTACATGCAGGTGAGTTATACTCAAACTTCATTACTTCACACTTTTTTCTATGCAACTGTAGTTAGACATTGATGGCTGATTTTGCAAAATCACCTTTTATATCGGTTGTGGGGGCTCGTTTTTATATATATGAACAAATATGACTACCAAATGGAAGTAAAACACTGGGGATGTTTCAAATATGATATTATTATCTTTTTTATTAGATTAAATTGGTTTAAAAGTTGAGATGACACCTTTAATCATAATTCTTCAAAAACACGAGGCTATACAAATTTTATCATCTAATTAATACAAAGTAAATAAAAATTTTGCCTTTTCTCTTCCATTTTCTCCAAATCTTTACTGTAGCCATCTAGTTCAAACCTGAAAAAATGGGTAACAATTACTTTATCTCAGATGATTGAAAATGCATGTGAAAAGTTGATACAAACTTCCACAAGAAATAAAGTATAAAGTCATTTACATTGTAAAAATTAACACTGCAGTAGTCAATATGTTGATTCACAGAAGGAAAAAAAATCATGTTATTGCTATAATGTCAAAATCATCACTACATAGAAAACATATTGTAAATTATTTTGCATGTAAGTAAACAGTAATAGAAGGGTGTGAAAACTACTGAGTAAGACGCTACTGAGTAAGTAGCTAACTGCAAAGTGTGAAAACTACTGAATAAGTAGCTAACTGCAAAGTGTGAAAACTACTGAATAAGTAGCTAACTGCAAAGTGTAAAAACTGCTGAATAAGTAGCTAACTGCAAAGTGTGAAAACTACTGAATAAGTAGCTAACTGCAAAGTGTAAAAACTGCTGAATAAGTAGCTAACTGCAAAGTGTGAAAACTACTGAATAAGTAGCTAACTGCAAAGTGTGAAAACTACTGAATAAGTAGCTAACTGCAAAGTGTGAAAACTACTGAGTAAGTAGCTAACTGCAAAGTGTGAAAAACTACTGAATAAGTAGCTAACTGCAAAGTGTAAAAACTGCTGAATAAGTAGCTAACTGCAAAGTGTGAAAACTACTGAATAAGTAGCTAACTGCAAAGTGTGAAAACTACTGAATAAGTAGCTAACTGCAAAGTGTAAAAACTGCTGAATAAGTAGCTAACTGCAAAGTGTAAAAACTGCTGAATAAGTAGCTAACTGCAAAGTGTAAAAACTGCTGAATAAGTAGCTAACTGCAAAGTGTAAAAACTGCTGAATAAGTAGCTAACTACAAAGTGTAAAAACTGATGAATAAGTAGCTAACTGCAAAGTGTAAAAACTACTAAATAAGTGGCTAACTGCAAAGTGTGAAAACTACTGAATAAGTAGCTAACTGCAAAGTGTAAAAACTACTAAATAAGTGGCTAACTGCAAAGTGTAAAAACTACTGAATAAGAAGCTAACTGCAAAGTGTAAAAACTGCTGAATAAGTAGCTAACTGCAAAGTGTAAAAACTGCTGAATAATTAGTTTAATGCGGTGTGAAAACTACTGAATAAGTACTAACTGCAAAGTGTAAAAACTACTAAATAAGAAGCTAACTGCAAAGTGTAAAAACTACTAAATAAGTAGCTAACTGCAAAGTGTGAAAACTACTGAATAAGTAGCTAACTGCAAAGTGTAAAAACTACTGAATAAGTAGCTAACTGCAAAGTGTAAAAACTACTAAATAAGTAGTTAACTGCAAAGTGTAAAAACTACTAAATAAGAAGCTAACTGCAAAGTGTGAAAACTGCTGAAAAAGTAGCTAACTGCAAAGTGTAAAAACTGCTGAATAAGTAGCTAACTGCAAAGTGTAAAAACAGCTAACTGCAAAGTGTAAAAACTGCTGAATAAGTAGCTAACTTCAAAGTGTAAAAACTGCTGAATAAGTAGCTAACTGCAAAGTGTAAAAACTGCTGAATAATTAGTTTAATGTGGTGTGAAAACTACTGAATAAGTAGCTAACTGCAAAGTGTAAAAACTGCTGAATAATTAGTTTAATGCGGTGTGAAAACTACTGAATAAGTTGCTAACTAAAAAGTGTGAAAACTTCATTATAAAAAGGTAACTGTGAAGTGTGAAAGCTACTGATTAAGTAACTAACTACAATGTGTGAAAACTACTGATTAAGTAGTTAACTGCACAGTGTGAAAACTACTGATTAAGTAGTTAACTGCAATGTGTAAAAACTACTGACTAAGTAGTTAACTACACAGTGAGAAAACTACATTATAGGAATGTTACTGTGAAGTGTAAAAGCTACTGTAAGTAATTAACTGCAAAGTGTGAAAACTACTGACTAAGTAGTTAACTACACAGTGAGAAAACTACATTATAGGAATGTTACTGTGAAGTGTAAAAGCTACTGTAAGTAATTAACTGCAAAGTGTGAAAACTACTGACTAAGTAGTTAACTACACAGTGAGAAAACTACATTATAGGAATGTTACTGTGAAGTGTAAAAGCTACTGATTAAGTAATTAACTGCAAAGTGTGAAAACAACTGACTAAGTAGTTAACTACACAGTGAGAAAACTACATTATAGGAATGTTACTGTGAAGTGTAAAAGCTACTGATTAAGTAATTAACTGCAAAGTGTGAAAACTACTGACTAAGTAGTTAACTGCACAGTGAGAAAACTACATTATAGGAATGTTACTGTGAAGTGTGAAAGCTACTGTAAGTAATTAACTGCAAAGTGTGAAAACTACTGATTAAGTAGTTAACTGCACAGTGAGAAAACTACTGAATAAGTAGCTAACTGCAATATAAAAACTACTGATTAAGTTGCTAATTGTAAAATGTGAAAACTACTGAATAAATATCTAACTGCAAAGTGTAAAAACTACTAAATAAGTAGCTAACTGCAAAGTGTAAAAACTACTAAATAAGTTTCTAACTGCAAAGTGTAAAAACTACTAAATAAGTTTCTAACTGCAAAGTGTAAAAACTGCTGAATAAGTTTCTAACTGCAAAGTGTAAAAACTACTAAATAAGTATCTAACTGCAAAGTGTAAAAACTACTAAATAAGTTTCTAACTGCAAAGTGTAAAAACTACTAAATAAGTGGCTAACTGCAAAGTGTAAAAACTACTAAATAAGTGGCTAACTGCAAAGTGTAAAAACTACTAAATAAGTGGCTAACTGCAAAGTGTAAAAACTACTAAATAAGTGGCTAACTGCAAAGTGTGAAAACTTCTGAATAAGTAGCTAATTGCACAGTGTGAAAACTACTGAATAGGTGGCTAACTGCAAAATGTATTATAATTAGGTAACTGCAGTGTCAAAACTACTGAATAAGTAGTTAACTCCACAGTGTGAAAACTATTCAATAAGTAGCTAACTCCACAGTGTGAAAACTAATGAATAAGTATCTAACTGCAAAGTTGAAATTACTGAATAAGTAGCTAACTGCAAAGTGAGAAAATAACTTGTAATGAATTTTGCGTTATTATCTCGAAGTTTTGAGATAAATTTGTAATATTTTTCTAACAAGTGGCAACAATACGCTTCCATAATTTTTCAATGCTCAGAGTTGTTATATTAAAAATAGCTAATTTGATATTTAATATTTTGTTATAATTATAGTGTTGGAGTCATGATAATTTTTAGAGATAAATGATTTAAGATATCAGTTTGATGATTAAGAGATTAGTTTTACCTGTGACCAATGCTCTCTCTCCCTCTTCCGCTCTCTCTCTCACCATTGAGCAATATTATTTTGATAATTAAAAATAAAGTTTGATTAACTCCTCCACTTTATCACTCATAGTTATTCATACATGATCTTGGGTCCTCATAGTTATTCATACATGATCTTGGGTCCTGACTTTTATTGATATAATGCCAAGAAACTCGCACATTTTTACTTTTGATCCCTTAATAATGACTTTTTATCTCGATATTACAATTCTTTTATCTCATAATCACGACTTTTTAATCTCGTAATTATGTCTTTTTACAATCTGGTAATAACAACTTTTTTGTTGACCTCAATAGGCTTTTGTAAGATTTTCCGGCCATCAAACATAAACATATTTTGGATGTTTTTTTGTCAAACAAAATGGCCAAAATATCCCAATTTGTGATAGTGAGTTGTATTAACAGGATATGATATACAGCAGGGATTAAGGCCATGAAAACAACCACACCACAAAAAAGTCAACCTCGATATACTGCCAAACCTATTATACTGCCAAAATTAAGAAAAACAAAAAGTGGTGGCATATTGGTGGGGTGGAATGTATAACAAATCTAATTAAATGTACATGACTGTAACATCTTAAGTTATTATAACAATGTGAATGACTTATAAACATAGGCATACTTACCCTATTCCCATCAGTGATAAATTTTCAGTAGATCGGTACAAATCTGACATAGATTTGCTTAGGAGAGAGGTTCTGGACAAACTTAACCCACACTGAAATATGTAAGAAACATCTTCTGTTAATTAATCGGTTACAATGGCAGATACAGTAGTAGTAGAACAGGTGGAAATTAACATATTATTTTAGATATGATGTAAACATGAAATTACAGTATTTCAAAAATTAACTCATTAAAAGAACTTTGCTGTACTACTCAAATATATCTTCACTTTGAAATCTAGAAGGAAAAACATAAAATGAAGGAGGGATGGATCAGCAAGTCCACCTCCAGGTGACAGTTCTGTACATCAATATTTATAATCTGTTGATATAATGTACAAGTTCTGTACATCATACATGTATAATGTCTAGGTATTACATACAAGTTCTGTACATCATACATATATAATGTCTAGGTATTACATACAAGTTCTGTATATCATACATGTATAATGTCTAGGTATTACATACACATGTACAAGTTCTGTACATCATACATGTATAATGTCTAGGTATTACATACAAGTTCTGTACATCATACATGTATAATGTCTAGGTATTACATACAAGTTCTGTACATCATACATGTATAATGTCTAGGTATTACATACAAGTTCTGTACATCATACATGTATGATGTCTAGGTATTACATACAAGTATGTTCTGTACATCATACATGTATATTAATGTCTAGGTATTACATACACATGAACAAGTTCTGTACGTCATACATGTATAATGTCTAGGTATTACATACAAGTTCTGTACATCATACATGTATACATGTACATACATGTATGATGTCTAGGTATTACATACAAGTTCTGTACATCATACATGTATAATGTCTAGGTATTACATACAAGTTCTGTACATCATACATGTATAATGTCTAGGTATTACATACAAGTTCTGTACATCATACATGTATAATGTCTAGGTATTACATACAAGTTCTGTATATCATACATGTATAACATCATAATATATTTTGTATATGTTCTGTACAACATACATGTATAATGTGTAGATATTGTGTACAAGTTCTGTACATTGTACATGTATAAAGTCTAAATATTGTGTACAAGTTCTGTACATCGTACATGTATAATGTTTCGATATTGTGTGCAAGTTCTGTACATCATACATGTATAATGTTTCGATATTGTGTGCAAGTTCTGTACAACATACATGTATAATGTGTAGATATTGTGTGCAAGTGTAGATATTGTGTGCAAGTTCTGTACATCATATATGTATAAAGTCTAAATATTGTGTACAAGTTCTGTACATTGTACATGTATAAAGTCTAAATATTGTGTACAAGTTCTGTACATTGTACATGTATAATGTGTAGATATTGTGTACAAGTTCTGTACATTGTACATGTATAATGTCTACATATTGTGTACAAGTTCTGTACATCATACATGTATAATGTCTAGGTATTACATACAAGTTCTGTACATCGTACATGTATAATGTCTAGGTATTACATACAAGTTCTGTACATCATACATGTATAATGTCTAAATATTGTGTACAAGTTCTGTACATTGTACATATGTAATGTCTTGATATAATGTACTTACATTCTGCAATTCTTGCTTCATCTTAGCTGCCTCAGCTGGGTGGTTGAATCTAAACATATTTGTCTTTCCCAGCAAAATCACAGCACCTAAATGATCAACAAACATGTCTACTTTAAACAGAGGGACATAATCAGCATATTAATAATCTGTATTTAGATAAGTATCATGTAAATAGTAGACCACAATGCTCCCTGATATACTACTTATAATAATGTAACACACACACGCACACACACACAGACAAGCATGTACACACACAAGCACACATGCATGCATCTGACAACTGGATGAACGAAGGGTATACCATAGTATCTCTTTTGATGGGCTTGTCAAAGATATATTTTGGTTTTAATGAAATTTCATTTGGTACAAGGAAGAATAATCCTAATTCCCTTAAATAAATTCTATGAAAGATAGTACACTAGTCCACAATGACAGCTGAACATTCATGCAATATTGTTAATCATGATGATATAAATTTTATATAATTCATTATTAATTTACAAGATCTTTTATTACAAGATAATCATTACTAAATTTAAAATAACTTAGATTCACTGACTGTTGTTCTGTCATTGAGATAAATCACTTCTCTTAAATCATAGTCACAGAACTATTTACACTTACACATTATCAAAACATAATGGGGCCCCTGTGGCCGAGCGGTTAAAGCATCGTGCTTTGAAGAAGGAAGTCTGTCATTTCTGGTCAGTGCAGATTTTGGCCCTGCAGAAACCTAAGCTGATCTTTGTGAGAAAGTTTGCCAGTTTACTTGTGGAAGGCCAGTGGTCTCTTCCCGGGTACATTGTAACCAGATCCTTTCCTCCACCATAAACAAGAGGCCCAATGGGCATTAACAGTCACCTGAGAACAATTTCCTGTCAAGTTTGGCAGAAATTAGTTCCCGAGAAGAATTCGAAAATGTCTCAAATTTGACAAAAAACTGATATTTTCTGTGTACTTAGGTGTCATTGACCTTGACCTTTGACCCCATTACCTTGAACTTTTGTCAAGATGATCCTTAAATAAATCCTTACATCTTTCTCATAAATCTTTGCATACAAAATGTCAATCAGTTTTGAGTTAATAAGCCATTTGTATAAAACTGTACACTATTTTATTACACCCCCACCTTAGTGGATCGTTTATGAACAAATTTCATTTGCATTCGCAAACTTTGTTGATATTGACTGTACAATTATGCATATAAAAATTTTAAAGTCATCTGATCATTGGTTCATGAGAAGAAGATTTTTAAAGATGTACCAAGTTTTGGAAATAAACTTTCTATATAAACATGATGAAAAAAAAAAATTATATAGATGAAACTTTTTTTAGAGAAAAAAAATTATAGATAATTTATCCTTTACCTATTGGGTTTGCTGTTGGTATAATCATTTGAAGGGTAAATGGTAGAACAGTCGTTGTTCTCAAGCATTTTCATGAATTCATTCATGAATTTACAATAAATTTTCCTTTTGTTCAATTTACTAATATTATCTTTCAATGACTGGATTTGATGTTGCTCTGATCATTTTCTTGTTTCAAGAATATTTTTGGTGGGGAAAATGGCAAAACCTTCATTGAAGTCAAGCATTTTCAGTAAAAATTAATCAAATTTTTGTAAATTATTTTTGTTTTTTAATTAAGATTGATATTTATTCAAGAAATTAATGTTTGGTAACTAATTTGCCCATTTGAGGTTTTCATTGCTGTCAGTAGTACTTCATGGCAGCATTTAGTCACTCCGATAAAACACATCAAGGAAGCCAATCAAACAATGACAAGGAGTTATAACCAGGCTCTGATTGGTAAAAAAACAGTTAATTGTTTGGCAGGGTGGATTTCTGCATGTGATTGTTCAAATTTTGGGACATTTTTGTAGGAATTATCAAGTCAGGAAACCGGGCCAAAATTGGGAGACTCCAATGTCAATGGGGAGAGTTGGCAAGTGTGACATAAATGATACAGATATATGCATTCCTACTGATAGTGTGTGAATTGAATAGTGGAAACACCATTGAAAAGAATATCAATTTTGTTAAACTGTGTTCCTCTGAAATGTATGTGAAAAAATGGACAGAGATAGAACAATAGTACATTTTGAACATGTCAATTTGATGTTGAAACAAGTCGTAAAATACAATGTACTGGCATTTTTGGACCAAAGGAATTTTTTCTTTGGTCATTCTGACATGAAATCACAAACTCTTATCATAGACATGTGAAGCTGCTGAAATGATTAAATGAAAAACTGTTATCAAAGTCTTTGAATAAATAGTTCATGTTCATAGTTACCTTGGGTAAGTTTAGTAGACTCAACAGCTACAGTCCCGTTAATTACACAGTAAGCACCATCAAGTGGTTCCAAATTAACCTCTCCATTAATGTGATTGATGATGCAATGATTTTCCTCCACATCTATACCAGCAATTACTGAAAATAGGATCAAATTGTATCTCGTATACATGTTACTGAAAATAGAATCAAATTGTATCTCCTATACATCAGTTACTGTAAATAGGATCAAATTGTATCTCCTATACATAAGTTACTGAAAATAGGATCAAATTGTATCTCGTATACATAAGTTACTGAAAATAGGATCAAATTGTATCTCCTATACATAAGTTACTGAAAATAGGATCAAATTGTATCTCGTATACATCAATTACTGAAAATAGGATCAAATTGTATCTCCTATACATCAGTTACTGTAAATAGGATCAAATTGTATCTCCTATACATCAATTACTGAAAATAAGATCAAATTGTATCTCCTATACATCAGTTACTGAAAATAGGATCAAATTGTATCTCCTATACATCAATTACTGAAAATAGGATCAAATTGTATCTCCTATACATAAGTTACTGAAAATAGGATCAAATTGTATCTTGTATACATCAATTACTGAAAATAGGATCAAATTGTATCTCCTATACATCAGTTACTGAAAATAGGATCAAATTATATCTTGTATACATCAATTACTGAAAATAGGATCAAATTGTATCTCCTATACATCAATTACTGAAAATAGGATCAAATTGTATCTCCTATACATAAGTTACTGAAAATAGGATCAAATTGTATCTCGTATACATCAATTACTGAAAATAGGATCAAATTGTATCTCCTATACATCAGTTACTGAAAATAGGATCAAATTATATCTTGTATACATCAGTTACTGTAAATAGGATCAAACTGTATCTCGTATACATCAGTTACTGAAAATAGGATCAAATTATATCTTGTATACATCAGTTACTGTAAATAGGATCAAACTGTATCTCGTATACATCAGTTACTGAAAATAGGATCAAATTGTATCTTGTATACATCAGTTACTGTAAATAGGATCAAACTGTATCTCGTATACATCAGTTACTGAAAATAGGATCAAATTATATCTTGTATACATCAGTTACTGTAAATAGGATCAAACTGTATCTCGTATACATCAGTTACTGAAAATAGGATCAAATTATATCTTGTATACATCAGTTACTGTAAATAGGATCAAACTGTATCTTGTATACATCAGTTACTGTAAATAGGATCAAATTGTATGTCGTATACATCAATCAAAAAGTGTGTCAAATTTAAGGTACAGCTAATTAATGATGACCTTGAATCTACTTTATATACAGCTGATTACATATCTATTATATTTTATTCTTCTATTTTTCCTGCTGGGAAGGGGCACTGCCCTACTCACTACAAAATCCAAAGTTTTTATTATATTACATTTGTACATTTATCCTTTACTGTCATTACAGATTTTTTTAAATATTAAAATTTTTTCATCAAACTGGTGGTAGAAAAGTGTCAATATTTCCTCTCTACTAAGCACCATGATATAGTGGTAGAAAAGAGTCAATACTACCTCTCTACTGAGCACCACAATAAAGTGGAAAAAAAATGTCAATACTACCTCTCTACTGAGCACTACGATAAAGTGGTAGAAAAATGCCAATACTACCTCTCTATTGAGCACCATGATATAGTGGTAGAAAAGTGTCAATGCTACCTCTCTACTGAGCACCACAATAAAGTGGAAAAAAAATGTCAATACTACCTCTCTACTGAGCACCACGATAAAGTGGTAGAAAAATGTCAATACTACCTCTCTACTGAGCACCACGATAAAGTGGTAGAAAAATGCCAATACTACCTCTCTATTGAGCACCATGATATAGTGGTAGAAAAGAGTCAATACTACCTCTCTACTGAGCACCACAATAAAGTGGAAAAAAAATGTCAATACTACCTCTCTACTGAGCACCACGATAAGGTGGTAGAAAAATGTCAATACTACCTCTCTACTGAGCACCACGATAAAGTGGTAGAAAAATGCCAATACTACCTCTCTATTGAGCACCATGATATAGTGGTACAAAAGAGTCAATACTACCTCTGTACTAAGTGCCAATTAAAGTGGTAGAAAAATGTCAATACTACCTCTCTACTGAGCACCATGATATAGTGCTAGAAAAGTGCTGTAACTAACCTATATCTGGAGGTACTTGTGCATCTCCTCGCCCAACTGTAGTTACTCCCTCCTGCAACAACAAAAATCACAAAATTGATTGGAAACACAGACACACACATACAGTACCTGACCGTAAATGAGTCATAAAAATTGAATTTAACTATATAACCTTAGTAATTCTGCTTTTGTTTGATTTTGTCCTTTGAATTTGATAGACATCTATAATTGAAGAAAAATGCCATGTTTAATCCTGGAAGCCTACACTGTATGATATTTTTTGTTATTCCGTAGTACAAGTGCAAGTTTTGTATGAGATTTCAATCAGCATTCTCCCATGCTTGTATCATACTTCTTTACTATCAATAGACACTGGCCAATTTCTTGACCTCAATTCCAATTAGCAGCTGCTTTGTATTCTTGTTCAGGTATGCCTTTGAATGGAAGTGATAATATCTTTGCCCTGGAACATATTTTGATTATTTCATTTATTATTTATTATTCTGTGATATGAAATGAACAAATACACTAATTTTCATTATTCACTGCTGTTATCTTTAATGAAACTGGATGTGTATAATTCAGAAATTTGGTGTTTTGATTTTGATATTTATTCAACTACTAGTACAAATGGCTTTGTAAGTTGTAAATGAAACAAAGTACAAGGAAGACGTTCTCATATAAACTCTTCTTTTCAAATATTTTTATATTATCAGGAAAACACAAAAATGTGATTTTCACACCTTGTAAGAATGACACTTGGATTAAGCCTTCCTGGCTCTGATATTTTGAATAACACACAAATATCAAATATGATTTTATTGCTATCATAATATGTATTCATATGATGAATATCCAACATTGTAAAAGCGTGTGCTCTTGCTGCAGTAATAAATGCAACAAATAATTATTTTATAAAATTAATGACATCAGAAAAAATAAATCAGTGGTAAACAAATAAAGACTGTTGACAGATCCCATATAGACTGGTTTAACAACTACCGTTACATGTACTTGTATAGGTTCTATATGAAACAACTTTTTACAAATCTAGATAGTCTTATTACCTTCTAAATCTGTTAACACCAAAGAATGGCAAAGTTTGGATTACATACTCTCAAGTGTTTTCAAAACAAAATAGGATAACTCTAGATTCACTAGGAATTCAAGATGAATAACAACTTATTTCTATATCAATGAAGGGAATCTATATCCCTTCCACCACATCAAATAACCCAATTTCTCCAATACAAAAATATATTGTTTTTTTTTTAATTGTTGATAATGATAAAATGTTTTCAGAAAAAAATTCTTTATGGAGCATTGGATTGCAGATATGATAACTAGCAAAGTTTGTTTTCTAGGTTAAAGGATACTATACTACTATTGGAGATACAAATATACAATTATCGGATCCTTGTGTCTGGACAATCTGATTGGTAAAAAATATCAATACTTAAAATGATAATGAAAACCATGATCATGTATGACATGGCATAAGATAAAATGGAATTACAAAAAATGGCTTTTTTAACTTTTATCCTTAATTAATTCAGGTAGAAACTTTAAGTACATGTACAAGATTAGAAAGATGGGAAAATATAAGATAGATAAGTGTACCATATTTCATAAAGGTATTGTAAAAGCATCTACAGCTCTTGAATCTGGGTTATATTACCAGGATATATAATTTTCAATCTGACAATTTAAATATGATGCAAAGAGGTCAACATTTAGAATAAATGTTTGTAAAATTTTTCCCAAGCTTTTTATTTTTTAACATACATATATGCATGTACATGTATTCATTTGAATCATTAAATATTTTAATGTTTAATATATTGTTTATTCTGCCATAATATTCTTTATACCTGTAAAATGCATATATGTACAATAGTTATGATTGTTTTGTTTTTGACACCAACACAAATTACTTCTGTAAAATGATCAAACATACCATAAGCCATTTCATTCAATCTATTGATATATAACAAAGCTGTAGACTTACCACAGTCTATTACCAATGTTTGTTGTCAACATTTTATAAACTGGTTACACCAATCAAGGTAGAGAGCTGAAACTCTAAAACTTTATAAGATGACCATCTACTGCCAACTGAAACAATTTTTGTACTTGCATCCCACCTTTTGAGTGAAGCATTTGTATAAGCAAGAATCAATACCCTGAATAGGTCTTGGTCTTGTAACTTGTAACATGGTTTCTGTTCAATAAATATTGAATTTAAATTGAAGAACTGGTTTTCCATTAACAATAACAATATTGTCAAAACAGCAAATAATTTCTGCTTTACATGGTTCAGAGATTGGCATTATGAGGCATCAAAACTATGATTATTCACACAAAAGTACATAATGATTTATTTTTCTAGACATCTATAATGCAAAGGGCCATGTAATAAAGCATAAAAATATGTACTATCATACCAATAGAGGATGTAATCATCCTCTTAAAAACAGAAGTTTTCTTAGAATATGTGTACTACATCTTCTAATATTTTTAACTTTTTCAACTGTTAGAAGAGCCTTGAATTGTATAGTATCAAGATAAAACATGAAAGAGGACTATTCTTTTGCACGGTTGCAAGATTGAATTTTTATAATAACAAATAAACTAATTTGTTTGTCATTACTTGTGCTTCCTTTGCATGGATAAAATTTTGATTCATACATAAAGAATCATCTATATAATAACTGAAATTATATATATTTCTGAAGAAGGCTTCAGCAATTTTGTGGAAATTCTTGGATATGAGACAAACTGGAAGGAAGTACTTTAAGTAGGAAAAAATTGCTCTCTCCAAGAAAAAACAGAGTTTCTGTAACTTAGTTCTGATACTAGTACTGAAAGATGTTACTCACAAATCAACAAAAGTACAGAAGTTGTCCTTCTAGACAACATTCAAAACATGAGTAAGATTTTCTTGTTTGAACTGTTGATACTTGACAAACTTATTTATTGAGTTTTAGAATTTTACTAGCTTTGGTTTTCCATTATTTTAGGAATAAGAAAAAATACTGGACACAAAATTATCAGCAGAGTTATTGTTTGCTCTTTCAGTTGTTCCTTTTAGTAGCAATCCTCAAACTTGAACATTTTAATTTGTTTACTATCAAACTTAACTTTATATGAAAATTTCATTTTGAAAATGTTTAAAAATGAATTCTATGTTATATTGCTTGACTTAATGAAGAATTCATTCATGAAATGTAAGTTTTCCCCATTTTGGAAAATTTAGTTCTCTTACACTGTTTACACTTCTGTTGGTAATTTCTTTATACTTTTTTACATATAGTACATAGTTGTTGCCTCTGCAGTTGTAATAATAGTGTTTCAAATTCTGATATGATAAATGACTAGAAATCTTATAGAATTTTGAGGGTCATCACCTGAAGGAATTTATGACAGTAGCCACCAACAAACTTGCTTGTAATTGGAATATCAGAATAAAAATGTTATTTCTACTTATCATATAGAAGGTATCTAAGACTATACTGATATCCTTGAGATATGTAAATGTGGGTATGACCAATTAGAGGTAATGCATCAGTCAAAACAATTTTGATACTTTTTCAATCCAATTCATATTTTGGTTGTACAACTTGTTCAGCTAATTGAATGGAAGGCCTTTTAAAAGGGATTTCATACATTCTGAATTATAAGGTCTAACCACCTTGTGTGCATGCAAATCAATAACATTCCAAAATTCAGAAATTAATTCTAATTACACATGTATAAATAAACACAACTGTCAGGTTTCAAATAGTTCTTTACAATTAAGCTTACTAAAGTCCTTTACCATTGGATGATATAACATGACACTTGTGTTTACCATTGGATGATATAACATGACATCTGTGTTTACCATTGGATGATATAACATGACACTTGTGTTTACCATTGGATGATATAACATGACATCTGTGTTTACCATTGGATGATATGACATCTGTGTTTACCATTGGATGATACAACATGACACTTGTGTTTACCATTGGATGATATAACATGACACTTGTGTTTACCATTGGATGATATAACATGACATCTGTTCTTACCTTTAGATATATACATGTACAGTGAACCCGCTTTACAACGTCCATGTTTGTTCCCATGTAGGAATGACGTTATATTTGTCACTGGAATTTGGTATCATTTACGCATATATTTGTACATGTAAATAAATAAACTTAAAACAATATTAAAATCTCTGTGAAAATATATAAATAAAATTTATGCAAGTTAATCTTGTTAACATCGATGCACAATTATTTATTCATTAAATCAGTCATAAATCGGTGATGTTGTAAAATGCACAAATTGCCCGAATGTAATAGTATATCTCCAGATTCTGATTTAGACACTTTATTGCTAAAATAAAAAAAATGTAGAGATTGCTGATAAAATTCTCTTTAAAATGCGTTTCATAGATAAAGTTTTAGTAAAATGTCTACTGCTATCGCAAGTACTGAAATTATTTAAAGATCTGCCACTGAAACCACATCAGAACAAACATGTAGCCTAACGAAACTTGTCAACTATGTGTATTTTTTATTCTTTATTCATCAATCTTTTTTTTTTCAATTTGTACCCAGCTTGTATTTCACTTCCTGTCAGTTCAGTTGAAATGAAACCTACTGATGGTTTATAAACATTAGGCCTACTGACATACAGATAAGGGTGATGCAAGTGATAATTGTTGACACCTAGGCCATCACCTATCAGTGGAGATTAGAAACAATTGACGGTGTAAATGTTTTATTGGCAATTATTTTTACCTATGAACTCAACCGTGGAGAAACTCAAGAATGATAACAATATCCAGATCAGCTGGTGGGTTCTATGTTACGTCGTTGTAAAGAGTTTATTTACACTAAGTTATGTTTATTTGTTCCCAGAATCTAATGTCGGTGTCAGATACCGAATATTCTGTTGTAATGAGTTCTTTTTGTGTACATGTAGATTTGTTCCCAAACAATTCTTGTCGGATACCAAATATTCTGTTATAATGAATGTCATTGTAATGCGGGTTCACTGTACATGATGCCTGTGCTTATCTTCAGATGATATAACATGACACCTGTGCTCATCTTTAGATCATAAAACTTGACACAAGTGCTTTCAATTAGATGATACATGACACCTTTGCTCATCTTTAGATGACATAACATGACACCTGTGTTTACCTTTAGATGATATAACATGACACCTGTGTTTACCTTTAGATGACATAACATGACACTTGTGTTTACCTTTAGATGACGTAACATGACACCTGTTTACCTTTAGATGATATAACATGACACCTGTGTTTACCTTTAGATGATATAACATGACACCTGTGTTTACCTTTAGATGATATAACATGACACCTGTGTTTACCTTTAGATGACATAACATGACACCTGTGTTTACCTTTAGATGACATAACATGACACCTGTGTTTACCTTTAGATGATACAACATGAATGACACCTGTGTTTACCTTTAGATGACATAACATGACACCTGTGTTTACCTTTAGATGATATAACATGACACCCATGCTTACCTTTGGATGATATAACATGACATCTGTGTTAACCTTTAGATAATAAACACGACACCTGTGCTTTCCTTCAGATGATACAACATGACACCTGTACTTACCTTTAGATAATATAACTTTACACATGGACTTACCTTTAGATGATACAACATGATGCCTGTACTCAGAATATCATCATCAATACCAATCAGATGAGGTAAAGTTGAGTCCAGCACAACTCCCAATCCCTCCTTTCTCAGAGCTAAATTTTTATCCTTGAGTAATGGAAAGTAAGAACATACTGTAACAGTGCTAGAAAATTAGGACATAATGAGCAAATATATTTCTATATATACCTTATATATAGTTCTTAAAGTAAGTCAGTGTCTGGCAATAGAATAATCAGTGAATCTGCTTTGGAATATTACAGAAATCAATCAGAAACTGATATATACCAAACTGTGATTTGTGAATGGAATCATTTATTTTGATACTCACTGAAATAGATACTATGACAACAGTTCAAATTAATTTTAGGATTTCATTACTCTTTATTCTATCATCTCTTAAGACCATAATAAACTAGTCCAAATCAATGGAGAGTAGCATACAATTTAGATACTATGGGGTCAAAAGGTTAAATATAACACATCATTCAGAAGAATAGTTTATATATTGGAATCAATACCTTCAAAATATTTGCAGTCTCATTCCATTTTCCAGCCCACTCTTCTGTAAGAACTTTGACCTGGGTAAAATAAACAAGTGAAACAAGATTATTTCATTTTCTACCATAGCTTGTGTTGTTATACCACTCTCAAGCAGTGGAATAAATGAAACCTTGCAGGACTGTTTAAGTGGCGTCACAAACACTAGACATCATTGCCAACCTTCAGATGAATGAAGTGACGTACAAGTTTGACGCATTCATGAGAGTCCAAACCCTATCGTGTCCACACTACCAATCAGCGGTTTTCTGTTATGTTAGAAACAAATTCAACAACTCTTGTAAATTGGTGATTATCTTGTTTATCAAACTCTGTGGTTAATTAATTTTCAAAATATGAAAAGAAACTCAGTAAACCTAGTGTCTTTTCATATTTTGAAAATTAATAAACTTGAAATAGATAAACATGATAATCAACTAAAACTCGTTGTGGAATCTCTATTCATTACACTATTGGTAGTGTAGTATTATATAATTATTGCCCTTGTTTTGGGTTGACACGAATATCTGTCAACACGAGAGGTGTTATGTCACCCTCAGATTAAAGATATGTTAACTTTTCTTTTAAATGTTACTTTTTTATTATTACTTAACATGATGCACTTCTGAACAAGTGGTCCAAGGGGGCCTGAATCAATCACCTGAGAACCATCTACAATGTGGAAAGAAGACCAAGAAGAATATGTACATGTAGGCTGATCTAGCCAAGAAACATAAATATTGCATACCTAATAATATCTAAAAATTACATTTCAGCAATATTCTTGCACAAAAACATTTCTTCACCTATATGCAAGTAAAATACATGGATGCATTATTGTGAATAAAGGGGAGATAATTGAGGAAATCATGCAAAAATTAATTAAAATGACAAAGTCCAAAGACTTTGAAGGCCCATGACCATCAGTTTAAGCTAGGCAAGTTTGTTAATTTTGTTTTAAACCATAATATGCTTTGAAAAATGCTTATATAAAGTCATTCCCTTCAATTACGTTTCTAAGTGATACACTGTTTTCTTGCAATTTTAGTTCGAAGATCCAAAAATGATTTTCACTCGTAACGACAATAAATACAAACAGAGTTGCATAATATTCAAGGCAACCTCAGATGAATAAGTACAACACATGGGTTATTGTCATTTCGTATCCATCACAACTCGTACCTAAGTGAATTGGTTGACTTGTACTCATGTTCTAGCTGACTCATGCCCATCGATTAACTCATTCATGCCCATCACCTGTCTGACTGTAAAATTATTTATGCAGGTACACATGTATTTACCTACAAAGTAATTACCATAATGTTGTTTGGTATTGAAATGACATACAACTCACAAAATCTGACAGGCAGATTAATCTCTTGATTATCTTGTGGATGATTCTACTCAATTTTCGGTTATGTCAATCTTTATGGGAAGAAACTTTTTATTCCCCACTGAATACTCGTAGGTAGGATAACAAGAAATAACAACCCTATTCTTGTCAGCGTAAATTTAATGTTCTTATTCTTAATTACCCCAAATTTGAACGTGTCTAGATCAGTAAAGGAAAGGTTCACGAGACTACATCCCGCCAGGTTATATGGATATAAGGTTAAGGGGTTGTTACAATTTTTGAACTTTTGGCAATTTGATTTTGGTTTTGAAAACAAAGAAATTTAAAAACCCCGAATGTGTATAGATGTTTATATAGATGGGTGCATTAAAAGTTGTAAAACAAAGGTCCAGAATCGCTATGCACTTGCCTACCCGTATTTTCATGTACCCGAAATCACTCGTAGCTAATGAATATTAATAAAGGAGTAAGTGTGTTCAATTTATCCAATCACAGTAGTTGTGATCGGCAACGGTAGATATCCCAAAGTCCATTGATCTAATGTGCGAGCACTGTTTACTCGTATTGGCTGAGGCTTTATGAATAATAAAAACCAAAAAATATGCACAAGTAATTTGGGCACATGAATCCACGGGTAGGAAAGAGCATAGCAATTCTGGGCTGTTATAACAATGGGGCTCCATATACTGTTTGTTTACAATTCATGGCAAATTTAGGAATCACTTTGTGTGATTTTGTTTAAATGACAGGACAGAAATTTGTCGTGTCAATTAATAGTTGTTTTACAGGAATCTTTAATAAATATTCTATCAGTAGGATCGTCATTGTGGGTGGTAAACCGTCTTATAGGGATATTGGAAGTGGTCTTTGAATTATAATTATTTAAATAATTATACTGCTATGCCATATTCCTATGGCATAAACCCTGTCTATCTTGACATATTCGCATAAATTTTGTATCGCATGAATTGCTCGATATTCTGTTGGGGTCACATGATATGAACATTAACCATTCCGACAAAACTAAATGGAATGGAACAGACTGAGAAAGTGTAATGGGTATTCATGATTCCTACGTAGAACAATGATTGAGCCTGGGTAGTTTTTCTATGTACTTGAGAACTAAGTCATCAGTGTAACCATAATTCCTATGTTATTGTGTACAAATCAGTAAAACGATGGGTACAACTCTTCCAATTGTTTTGGTTATGAGTTAGTCAACTGTAGGCGTCACTTAGCCAAAGAGGATACGAGTGGAGATGGGCATGAATTGAGATGGTATGAGTTTACCAAAATTCCACAAAGAAGTAAACACTATGCCATACAGGTAGCAAATAAACAAAACACAAAGGACAGAAAAAGAAGGGAGATAGAATCAATAAAGAAATTGTGATGTGTGTTAAAGAACAGAAACAGAACGCTGAAATGGTTTGAATATTGAAATGAAGCAGGAACAAAATTGATATAATTTGCCACCATTCTTTGAATTTCCCCTGAAGAAACCTCAATCTGTCAAGAATATCTATATAACACTTCTGTTCAAGTCGTGGAGACTCAAACTGGTCGGAGAATACTTTCTTTTGTTTTTATATATTTAACTTGAAAGTGGTAAATTACAATATTTTTATTTAGAAAAATAAATAATTGCAGTTTTTGGTAAAATACTTTCGACAATTTGACGTACATTCATGTTTGGCATGCTTTCCGTATCGATGTAACAGCTGTGACCGGTACACGTGCAATCCTAATTAGGGGTGTTTGTATCATGATGGTTTTTTTTATCATTTTCTGACTAATTGCAGTGTATGTGTGAACTAGTTAAGTACTGTAAAGTTTCGTCAATTCCTTCAGTGGTTTTGAAACAAAAGCCGATACATGTAGTGTGAAAAATGCAACATTTCCACCTCTTTTTTTGCTGTCTTAAAAAGTCATAAAAAATTCTAGAAATTTAAGTTCTGCAAAATTGTACAAAAACATTTCTTCTCCTAATTACAAGTAAAACACTACGAATGAATGCATCAAAGTGAATGCAAGGGGAGATAATTGAGGAAATCATGGAAAAATTAATGAAAATGACAAAATTAATGAAAATGACAAAGTCTGAAAAGACCTCAAAAACATGTCAAAAATTGATATTCCAATTTCTATGAAAAATACAAACTTGAATCATACATCCATGTAGATCTCTCAGAAACAATCCATTTTTCAATTCATGCAGCGGTTATGGAGAAGATTTCTAAAGAGGGGTACCTTTTGGGACCTATTCTGCCCCACTCTGGGTCCACCCCTGGGCCAATCTGGCTGAAAACTACAAACTTGGTAAAGAACCATGAGCACTTGCTTCCTGTCAAGTTTCATCAAAATCCCTTCAGTGTTTTAGAAAAGAAGTCAAAAAATGCAGGACGATGGATGGGGAGTGATCACAATAGCTCACTGGAGCTTTTAGCTTAGGTGAGCTAAAAATTTGACGTTAAAAGTGATTGACAGGACTGTTTACAAAAATTGCGTACAATAAATATGCAAGTGAGTTTGTGGTCCAGTTGCATGTACTGGCATCTTTCTGCGAGGTTGGACAATAGAAGCTGTGCCATTCAAAAAACTGTTTCAATATGTTCCTCAGAGTGTATATCTCTCCTATTGTCCCTCTTCCTTTTTGAAAAACCAGCTTGCTCTTTCCTTATCTTCTTGTCAACATCCTCCCTTATTCTGTCAATGATTATACTACAGAATATTTTTGATGGTACAGATAGGAGTGAAATTCCTTTATATGGTATACATAGATATGGTACAGATAGGAGTAAAATTCTTCTGTATGGTACAGATAGGAGTGAAATTCTTCTGTATGGTACAGACAGGAGTGAAATTCTTCTGTATGGTACAGATAGGAGTGAAATTCTTCTGTATGGTACAGACAGGAGTGAAATTCTTCTGTATGGTACAGATGGGAGTGAAATTCCTTTGTATGGTACAGATAAGAGTGAAATTCTTCTGTATGGTACAGACAGGAGTGAAATTCCTCTGTATGGTACAGATAGTTGTCACATTTATTGGGGAATCTTTATAATGAGTGATCTGATAAACAGACAAATGGACCCTTAAACAGACAGACAAATGGACAACCAGAGAAATAGACTGAAAAATGAAAATAGACACATAGAGAAATAGACCAATAAACAGAGAAATAACCTATTAACAGACACACAAATATACAAACAGAGAAATAGACCAACAAACAGAGAAATTCACCTATAACAGACAGACAAATGAACAACCAGAGAAATAGACCAATAAACAGAGAAAATAACCTATAACAGACACACAAATATACAAACAGAGAAATAGACCAACAAACAAAGAAATTCACTTATAACAGACAGACAAATGAACAACCAGAGAAATAGACCAATAAACAGAGAAAATAACCTATTAACAGACACACAAACATACAGAGAAATAGACCAACAAACAAAGAAATTCACCTATAACAGACAGACAAATGAACAACCAGAGAAATAGACCAATAAACAAAGAAATTCACCTATAACAGACAGACAAATGAACAAACAGAGAAATAGACTGAAAAAAGAAAAATAGACACAGAGAAATAGACCAATAAACAGAGACAATAACCTATAACAAACAGACAAATGGACAAACAGAGAAATAGACCAACAAACAAAGAAAATAACCTATTAACAGACACACAAATATACAAACAGAGAAATAGACTGAAAAAAGAAAAATAGACACACAGAGAAATAGATCAATAAACAGACAAATGGATAAATAGACCAGTAAACTAACAAAAAGCATTTTGCCCCCTGATCTCCCATCTAGGGATGAGGGCCTAATAAAAATATTTTCACTATATTATCAGGAAATTCATAGACATTATAAAAATTTATCCCTGAATAACTAATGACAAGAAAGGTAAAAACACACTTACCCTTGCTTCATTTTCGTGTAATTTCTCTTGTACTTTTGGTGTTGAAATATTATCCTGAAACAGAGTAAAATCTATTAGAATATATTTTCATGCAGCAATAGATTCAGTGTTAATCTAGATGGCCTTTATATCTGTTATAAATGAAATTCCTGATATGACATCACATAATCCTCATTCATAATTTGACGTCACACCAAGATGTTCCGGAAGGCTGCCCAGTCAATAAACTGACCATGGGCAGTCATTTATGGTGGGCTGTTATTGGGTCAAAAAATATATATACGCTTCGTGTCCATGTAGCAATGTTAAAATATTTTTCTGAATGTTTTGTTCCAGATCCACAGCTGAAATAAACAAAAGGCTGTGAGACACAGAGTGCATCAGGCTAAGTCAGGAGTTATTAAAGTAAAAATCATGCTATCCACTGTATTGTTTATATTGTTCAAATTTGCATCATAATAATCGCTTACCTGTAACATTGAGATTTACAGACAACACAACTGACTGTTGAATAGTTTAATGTCAAGGCATGTGCTTGGTCTCTTAAATGTACTTGACAGGAAACTATTTGTAATCTAAACGTACACCAAACGATGAGGTACATATATATGTATATATATGGTCACTAAAAGGAAGATTATCATAATGGAGTAAAGTTTCACAAATACATAAAATAAACAAGAGGCACACTGACAAGCGGTCATTCGTTAAATACAGTCTCCTGTATTAACTGGTCACCCATGGGAAATCATGAAAGGGAACTCTTAATACAGTTGACTATCAATTGATGGTTTCAAAATTGTTAAGCTACAATGTGCACAAACATGTATATTAAACTTAATATGCCCATGTATCATTTTGTAATGGATTGATATGACACAGTACTATTAAACATACAGAATGACCGCAATGTTTATGATAGCATTTATTAGGGGACCAGTTCTTGTTTGGACTACAAGTGACTGGCAACACTGAAATTTAAATGGCTGTTTAATTGGGTCAACTTGGTAATATTGGACATGAAAGGTGTGACTGTTGACCATGTCAGGAAAGTGACTTCTTATTGGTGTATACTTATATACAGGTCATTCTGTGGAACAAATGTGTGACATCAATACTCAAATTTCAAAATTGTTGTTTTGATTGTGTGACATTTTAGTATAGAAGAAAAATATCCATAATTTAATAAAATAATAAGTAGAAAACAGTTATTTGAAATTTTCTTTGTCAAACTCACCAGCAAAGCCGGAAAATTGTATCGGTTTGGATGTAACGGTGGACACCTAAGTTTGAAAAACCTTGAAAAAATAATAAATTTTAACTTCTTAATGTCACTTTTGATGAAATTTAAATGATGTCTGACTGATCATCAGTGAGAGTCAGATATTAAAACCTGTTAACCTTGAACAATGATGGTGACATGTCTAATTTTTTGTTCTGACAAGTGATGAGAAGATATAACCTTCCAAATGTACTGTGTCCATAACACTAACACAAAAGAAAACAAAAAATACAGCTTTTGTTATTTTTTATTTCAAGTGGTTTTGGATGTTACAGTTTTCAGGGTGGACATGAAAATTTTCAATGTTAATAAAAAGTACCCTCGTACATATGAATTTATAACCTATGCAACCTTCATAGGTGAAGTTCTAAAGATTAGAAAACTTAAAAACTTGAATTCCTTTGTGTACAACTATTTCTGAATCTTCAACGATATTTGGATAGAAGTGAAACGTGCCCAACTGATGTCTTCTTTTACTTTGTAACATCCAAAACTTTAATTTTTTTGTTTTTGTTACATCGGGAAAATGAAGCAGCACTGAAACATCCCCATCCTGATAAAATTCTTAAATTTTTTAAGGATATAGATCTGTATGTAAATATCGGATGAATTGCACTTTTTTCGACAAGTACACACAAATAAGCTCAAATACATGGGTGAATTCAATTATTGCTTTTGACGTACGTGAAAAATGCACAAGTACCGACGTTACAACATTTAGTGTGGTCGGACACCATTGCTACATCCAGTGACTACGAGTTAACTGGGTTTCTACATTATAAAGATACTTGACTGCTAGCAGCTTACAAATGCAGAGATGATGTAGACTACCTGCAATACTGACAGCCTCATGCATTAGGTATATGGATGTTACAGGAGTATCCGGACACCAAATCATAACCAAAAATAAAATTTTGATTAATGTTTGGTACAACTAACTAATCCCGATATCCAACCAGTTTTATCAAGTACAGTATCAAACACAACATTTATAGACCAAAACTAATATATATCATTATCTTTACCATCTGACAGGGGTATTTCAAAAATTTAGGTGCAATGGACACGACTCGTAATGTCCAAACCCACATTTTCAAATCTTAAAAATATGATTTAATTTTCATATTTGAATGATTAAACTGCAAAAAATAAAAGTTAAAGGCATAAGAAAGAATAACAAACACTTTTTGTAAGTTTATTTTGATTTTTAACATGTTTCAATGTTGAAGAAAAGCTGAGTCTATGCTATGTCACAAATCGTGAGCTCAAGTTGCTTGCATTTAAAATAATTTTCACGGATTAATTTTTCAACTGGTGTCAGAATTCAATAATCTTATGTTTATTTTATATTCAAAGTAAGGCTATAAAACTGAAATTATCAAATTTTGTGAACCACCAATAAGCACTGAAAATTCATTTTAAAAAATATAACCATATTTGTCCCCATTACTGCAGATTGAACCATGTAGAAACATTTGAGAGGAATTAAAACTGGTCGCTAAGAGATGGCTGCATAATAAAGGTGACTGCATGTACAGGTTAGAGTGTTACAATGAACATAGCATATAGATAAATATTTCTTCATATTAATCATGATATACATGTAAAATAACATCTTAAGGGTGATCATATATTAGGAAAACTTTTGACAGTGACTCACAACTTTAATAGCTTTAATTTATACATGACTTAAATATGAATTTTTATTCATTTAATGCTGAGTGATTTGAAGTTTGAACTATCATACAACAACTTACAATATTTCCACCAAGCAATGCTTTCAGTCTTGAAATTTCTTCCCTCAGTTCTCTTATAATTTTGACATTTGGGTCCTGAAAAAAAGAGAAAAGCAAACTTTCAGTATTAAATGATGTAGTTTTAGTTTCAAAGACAAATGGGTTTTTTTAATTTTTGCCTCATGATAAAAAACTATAGATGTAAAGATGTATTCTCAGTAAGAATGTGATCAACAGTACATATCTGTGGCAGCATAGCAGACTTGATAGCAAAAAGATTTGTAATGATGATTACAGTAAAACTTTAATATAGCAAATTCCTATGGACATTCTATAAAAATTTGTTATATAAAATCTAATTTGTTACACATTTGTAACAAATTTGTTATAAAAATGGCTGAATTGTTCTACATAAGAAAATTTCATTCAAGGCATGCATACCTAAGATTGTATTATCTTAAAGAACAAAAGTTGTCAGAAGACAACAAAGCTTGCCAGAAATGGGTGTAAATTTTAAAAATAGGTGTTTGACCAACATCTTTCAGGTTTTAAGGTCATGATACAGTAAATATGTTGATTCCTTCAGCTCAGGCTAAAAGATCTGAAAAGCAGATCAAAGTCCAAGGTCAATAGGTCAAAAGTCAAGGTACCAAATGAAAGCACTGGGCATAAGGAATCTATATGTGAAATATCAAAGCCCTATCCTTCATGGTTTTAACAATAAAGCCAAGGTTATAATTCTTCAAAAGTAGGTCAAATTCCAAGGTCAAGGTCACTTGGTCAAAAGACAAGACACCAAATGAAAGCTCTGGTCATAAGCAATCTATATGTGAAATATCAAAGTCTTATCCCTCATGGTTTAATAGATATAGCCAAGGTAATGTTTATAAAATTAAGTAAAAGTCCAAGGTCAAGGTCACTAGGTCAAAAGTCAAAGTACCAAAGGAAAGCTCTTATCATAAGAAATCTGTATGTGAAATATCAAAGTCCTATCCATCATGGTTTAAATGATATAGCCATGGTTAAAGTTGTCCAAAAGTAGGTCAAATTTTGAGGTCAAAGTCACTAGGTCAAAAGCTCTGATCATAATAAATCTATATGTGATATATCAAATCCCTATCCCTCATGGTTTAAAGATATAGCCAAGGTTAATGTTTTTTAAAAGTAAGTCAAAGTTCAAGATCAAGGTCACTAGGTTAATTTTATGGTACCAAATGAAAGCTCTGGTCATAGGGAATATTTATGTGAAATATCAAAGTCATGTCTCTTGTGGTTGAAAAGATATAGGCTGTGTACGGATGGCAAAGACAATGAGGATGACACCGGGGGGGTATGGCATTTGCTCTCCAGACTATCGTTCAGGTGAGCTAAAAATCGCATCTATTTTAGAGCAAATATTTTATTGAAGAAATACGTCTAACCTGACTTATTGAATCACTGTTTATAACAACTACCTGACTTATTCAACCTATATGTAACTCTCCCAAAGCATTTTCCTACCTGCCATTGGGGACTCACAACCATTGTTTCTATTCCCAATACATTTGTTATTTTTTGTTTTATTGGTGTTTTAAGTCGCACTAACAAAATTTTCAGTTATATGGTGGTGGCCAGTTTTTAAAGGTGGAGAGAACCTGGTTACAATGTACCTGGGAGGTGACCACCAGCCTCAACAAGTAAACTGGCAAACTTTCTCACAAAATCATGTTAGGTTCTAGAAGGCTTGAACCTGCTCTCTCAAACATTCATTAAGAACTTTGTTGTCAGAAAACTTACAGACTTATAGATTATACAACTCCAAATCAATTAAGATATCATGTCTGGTAAGCAGAGAGAAATGTGAAAAAGAGGTTTCCAAAAAGTTCTTAGTAATTGTATGTACATAAAAAAATCTCCAATCTCTGAACTAAGAGACCACCTGCTATATGTGACCTATTTCATATCTTCACTTGAATAGTCACTTAAAACAGGTAAAACTGTACTGTTCGGGGACCAGTAGCCGGCTAGAACTAGTAGCTGGCTATGGTGTGATCATGGCTTTATTATGCACCACATGTTCTATATAGCCAAAATAATGCAATAGCTGGCTACTCTTCGTAGCTGGTTACTGGACCCTGACCAGTATATATTTTCACCGGTAGGTCATATGACATAGAAAATTGATTGATAAAATTATACAGATTTTATTTTTAAAGTTAAAAGTTATCTAAGTTGGTTTTATATTCTATTTTTGTTATAAATGTCGCTATATCAAGGTTGGAAATTAACGGGTGCTCGTTTGCCCAATTTACGATCGGGCGAATTGTTTTACGTACAAAGTCGCCCATTTGACAAATTGATTTCAGGAATGTTTTTGCCACTTTTAGGGGCCGTTATTTGGTCCATTTCCAGTCAGAAATAGTAATTGATTTTTTTCTCAATTTTGGTCCTTAAAATTCCCAATCTGATTAAGCTAAAATTTTGACATGTTAAGCTTTTATCAAAATGAAAGTAGAATTACAACCATTCTGCATTCGTCATTTCAAAAAGCTTAAGTTTCGAAAGTGATCCATTTCCTTCTATTTGTAGTTTAAATGGATTGCTAAAAACCAGTTAGAAATTAAAATAATTATTTTATTGACGTTAGTCTTTACCTCGTGGTCAAAAATTCACAGAACACATCATGTGTTGACTGTTGTTGCTTGCAGTTTATGGAGGAAATGGAAGTTTGGTGTGTGTAATAAATGAACCGATACCGAACGGAACTGAATTTCAGGATGTGTTAAAATGATGATACATGTAAGTATAATACTATACATTGTATAAAAGTTAAAAAATCTTAATCAAATATAGGTGAATGATAAAAGGAAAATTAGTTGTTGTGAATTAAAGTTTTAATGAGATACTTAAAATGGATAGCTATTGTTTTAAAAAATGAAAACTTTTGTAATTTGCATCAATTTAAACACACAGTTGTTACATGTATTTATTAAAATAGCAATAAATTAATAAAACACAAAATTGACTCAATTTTTTTTTTTTTTTTTGCAGGCAACCAAATTTTCATGGTGGGCAAGCACAATATCAGTATAGCACTTGCCTGGCTGAGCAAGTTGTTAAAAATGTTAAGGTCACAAACTGGTTAAAAATTTTTCAAGTAAATATGACGGGCCCCTAAGTTTAAATCTGGGCCCCCATAATTTAAAACTTAGGAGCCATTTCCACCCTTGTACATCCAAGTTTTGCTGTAAATAGTCACTTTAAATTATTATTCACAAATGACTGCCGGTAATAATGATAGTCACTGTAAATCTAAGCTAACGAATGACTAATTAGTCACTATTGTATTCTTCATAAATAACTACTTACTGGAAATTATCATTCAGAAAAAAATAATGTAAGTAGCTAGTGCCAATTATCATTCATTGAGGATTAATCACTCAAAATTATCATTCACAACTGACCAATTAGTCACTTTAGGTAACGAGGACAAAAGAACTTTGATGGTCACCTGAAACAAGGCATAGTCAAGGAGAAGAATATGCTATTTTGAAAATTGTATTCAGTTTTTCTTTACAATTCATAGATATAAAGAAAAAGATTTTCTAAGACAATGAATATAATCACTATACAGCTATATTGGTCCCACCCTTAACCCTGATTCCCTACTAAAAGGGTCATTTATTTTAAAATTTAGGTTAACTCATCAACCCCTGGAAAACAATGGACTCTTCTGTAAATCAATGACTTAGGTCAGCCCAGATGTGTCTACAGGGGTGAATGGGTTAAAGTCACATTCCCAGGATGTTATTTTAATTTTCTAAGATAAAATACAACATCCCTGCCATATTGGCCCTACCCCTAACCCTGAACCATTACTCCCAGAGTCATATATTTCACAAATTCAGAGAAGAGCTTTACCCTCTTTCTAGCCATGTATTCAGTTTTTATCCTTGATTTGCAG
The DNA here is from genome assembly GCA_030159075.1 of Atrina japonica. Lineage (NCBI taxonomy): Eukaryota > Metazoa > Mollusca > Bivalvia > Pterioida > Pinnidae > Atrina > Atrina japonica. Next base: position 54,008 of record BROG01001051.1, on the reverse strand, counting down.
GGAAAAAGAATAAGTGTGGGGTACTTTTGACAGTTTTGACCCTGACAAAGAGGCCCAGGGGGGACCAGAATTACAAAACTAACAATTTATGTTCCCTTCACCTAATGGAGCTTCTTACAAATTTTGAAAATGATTGGCAAAGCAATTTTCAAGAAGAAAGTAAATCAAAGTACTGAAAGTATTGAAATGGTTTGTTATATTGACAAAATAACTGTGGGATTCAAACTACTTCTATCTAACATAAATAAAAATAAATCAAATTAAAGTATGATCTAAAAATGAAAAATTCAATGTCCACTAAAATTTGCCTCTAAATAAAATTATCATTCTAAAATATTAAATTGTCATGTGTTAACACTTATTTCAAAATCAAATGTGAGCATTGATGGAACTACTTAACTTTAAACCAAACATACACTGATACAGCATGGCTTAAAGGCTACTGCAGTATAGTTCTACCGAGCAATTTCTGAGTTTCATTAGATTGAATCAGAACTTCAGTACACGATAGTAGCTTGAAGTGGAAAGCTGAATGGGGAAATTCTTGGCCTTCCCATGGGCATTTAGCAACTACAGACCTGATTACCAAGATTAATCCAAGTTCTAGTGCTTAAATGTTTATTTAGTATGAACCCCTAATTTTCCTGATTCTGTGGTTGTCTCAACTCTCAAATGTTTATTTAGTATGAACCCCTAACTTTCTTGATTCTGTGGTTGTCTCAACTCTCAAATGTTTATTTAGTATGGTACACAAATCTGAGTTCACTGAAGTCCTGAAGTGTAGATTTAATTGTAGCTGGGGTACAAATTGTACACACCTCCATTCCTATTTCAATAACAACCATGTGCTTGGATGAATGACTACACAGATCTTAAGTTCATTTCCTGTATATCCAATACATAAATACACATGTAATGAAAATTTCAATTTCAATTTGAAATAAATGTTTGCTTGTGATATAGTTGCTAATTATGAAATTTTAAGATTGTATTACATCAGATATATTGATTAATTGAGAAACAGTGTTCAAAATGGATGGGAATTTATTCAAAACAGACTATAAGCTAGGATTTTCATGTGTCATTCACACTTGATGCTATCCTTCTATTATGCTTTGTTTTCAATTTTTTTTTTCATTTTACCATGGCCTAGGAAACATATATAACATATATATTTTTGAGGATTGAATAGAAATAGATTTAGTTTATTTACATCGCTGTATTCATGTACAGCTGTCAATATCAATATAATGAATGGTGGAGGAATACTGCAGTTTGACAAATGTAAATAAAACTATGTAATATTTTTTAATGATTATTCAAACTACATGTAAATTCATTTACACCAAAATATTTTTTAATTCTTGAGTTTAACTATATTTTACTGAATTTACAGGAAGTGCCTCATTACTGCTGACAGGATAGACCACTGAAGTAACCCCATAATAGGTTGTTATTACATAACAACCCGCAAAAAATATAAAATGGCATAGGTCACCTGAGTGATTCAGGTGACCAAAAAAATTATAAATGAATAATTAGTCACTGTGATTTATGTGACTTATCATTAACCCTTTCAACCCCACTGACCACAATAGACTGGTCTTCAATAATAGAAAGAGCATACCACTCAGATATCTAGGGGTGAAAGGGTTAATCAGTTAGATATGATTACATAACTCTACCTCATTTACTGTTGGTCGATTTATTATGTTCTTTGCTCTGTTGGCATATCTCAATGTACTCAATGTTTCACCATAGTTCACATCAGCAGGAGAAATAGCTGGAAAAGGCCAAACAGAAATGCATTAATCTGGGATAGTCTACAATACTAACAAACAGTATACAAATATTTCACGGGTTTATGAGCAATAGTCAAAATATTGTCCCAAGACATCCAGGAAATCATGGGAAAACTGTTACCCGAGGTTGCTAGGATGAGGACAAGATTTCTGAGACTTCCCTGATGACAAGAGACATTATTTTGACTGTTGCCCAACATAGAAACAAAAGATGAAAACAAAACAGTAAAGACAGAGATGAAAAGAGGAAAATAAGGCCAAGTTAAGACACAGAAACTTAAAGAGGAAATAGGACAGAGGAAAGACAGAGACAAAGAGGAAATAAGACAAAGCAAAGACATGGACAAGGAAGTAACATAGAGTAAAAAAAAGACAAAAAGAGAAAATAAAACAGAATGACAGAGGAAAAAAAGGAAAAATGAGACAAAGTAAAGACAGAAATGAAAAGAGGAAATAAGGCAGAGTAAAGACATGCAGACAAAAAGAAACAATAAAACAGAGTAAAGATATATAAATTAAAAGAGGAAATAGGACAAAGTAAAGACATAGAAACAAGAAAAGGAAATAAGACAGTAAAAATAGAGACAAAAGAGGAAGTAAGATTGAGTAAAAACATACACAAAACAGGAAATAAGACAGAGTAAAGACAGAGATGAAGAGAGAAATAAGACAGAGTAAAGACATACACACAAAAAGAAGAAATAAACCAGAGTAAAGACAAAGAAATTTAAAGAAGTAGGACAGAGTAAAGACATGGAGATAAGAGAAGGAAATAAGACAGAATAAAGATAGAGGTGAAAACAGGAAGTAAGATAGAGTAAAGACATAAACAAAAAGAGGAGTTAAGACAGAGTAGAGACATAGAGACAATAGAGACAAAAAGAAGTAAGACAGGGAAACTTAAAGAGAAAAGAGGGCATAGTAAAAACATAGAGACAAAGATGAAAAAAGAATGTAAAGACATACATACAAAAAGAGAAAATAAGACTAAAGACAGAGATGAAAAGAAAAACTAAGCTCTATATTCATGAAAAGTTTTAAAGAGATAGCAATGGTCTTCCTAAAATGGAGCTAAATGCAACAGGTAAACCAAATTGCTGATGCAGACGGACAAACACACAGACAGACAAGCAAACTGACTTTGCCATTGCATAAGCTAGATTTTGTATCAAAATCCAGCCAAAAAGACAAAGTAAAGACAACAGACAACAAAGCTTGCCAAAATGGGTGTAAATTTTCAAAATAGATATTTGACCCACAGCTGTTAGGTTTTAAGGCCAAAGGACTGGTAAAATTTTTATTCCTTCAGCTCAGGTTAAAAATTTTTAAAATTAGGTTAAAGTCCACGGTCAAGTTCACCAGGTCAAAGTCAAGGTACCAAATGAAGACTGTGTGAAATATCAAAGCCCTATCCCTCATGGTTTAAAAGATAAAGCCAAAGTTAAAGTTTTTGAAAAGTAAGTCAAAGTTCAAGGGCAAGGTCACTAGGTCAAAAGTCAAGGTATCAAACGAAAGCTCTGTTCATAAGAAATATATATGCGAAATATAAAAGCCCCATCCTTCATGGTTTAAAAGCTAGGTTGCCAGACGTTTTGGCCCTTTGTCAGTTCAGCCCCTATGTGCCTTTTTGGCCCCTACATAAAATGTCATATCACTTAAAAATAAAAACAATTTCCCTTATTTCCTCTATCTTTTCTATTAATGCATAATAGGTCTATAATCTGCGATATACAGTGCAACTTCCGAAAACCGATCCTTTTAAAAACCGATCACATCCCGATACCCATCATGTTGCCGGATTTACCTCTATTATTTTAAAGTAAAAAACCTCTAAAAACCAATCCCTCTAAATTCTGAACACCAGACAAATTTTCATAGTGAAATTATGTTAATGTACTTACAATTCCCTCCAAATACCAACCTTACCTGTGGCGACTTCGTTACACTGTTCAACCGTGACAGAGATCATTAACACGTGCATGATTTCACGACTGTATATTCCCATGTACACAAGTAATTTGTCTTGGGTCATTTCGCGTTTGTATAACGTGCTGTGTTTCGACTGATATTAAAGGTAATTAACTGAACATTTGAAAAAGGATTTCTATCTGAATTAAACAAAGGTACCTTGATTTTTTTCAACTGCACGGTACACTTTTTATTTCCGAACATATGCCTATCAATGCATAATTACAGAAATAATTTTCTGGTAAATGATGAATTAAAACAATTTATAGATCTACCAAGCTGTTGAAAAGGTAATATTGGCAGCTAATATTAATTAAGATAAATCATTAATATCTTATGATGAATTTAAACTTGTTTTTGGAAATGCCGAAAATACTAGCTTAAAAGTGTCACATAAGACAGTATCCCACAAGAGCCTCATTACTTGTAACTGAGCGAGAACACATGGCACTGCTAACCATCCTTGTTATTTGGTGTTTACATCAGTCAAATTTCATAAAAACTTTTAAATGAATAAATGCTACATGTAAATAATGAAATTCAAATGATCAACAAAGTATGAATTGACAAAAAACATCGATAATATACAGAAGGTGCGAAGGCAAGTATACAGTACATATAAAAACCGGAACGAACTACTGTGTATAAAACTGGAACTGACTGGAATTACTGACTTTCGTTAAACTTCCAAAAACTGAACCCTCGGAAAACCAGACAAAATTAATGGTCCGAACAAGGTTCGATTTTCAGAAGTTGCACTGTATATAGCTGTTGTAATAAATATATGTGTTTAGAAATACGGGACATGACTTACGAATATTAATACTGCAGAAAAAATATCTGGATCAATACCTTTTCTTATTATGCTTATTGTATTTTGTTTATTAAAGCAATCAATATAATAAAAGTGTTATTATCAATGACAAGTTACAATGAGCGCTTTTGTCAATGTGGTGCTAAACATGATGAATTACTGAATGAACAGATATGAAGTGTATTTCAGGTTCAATTGGAGTTTCACCTGTTTTTTGGACCAAGGGTGTAGGACAAGGGGGCAGTAGAACACAAGCCCCCCACCCTTTGAAACAGGGGGGCACAAGTCCCCACTTTTTGACGTTTCTTTAATCACACAGCCACAATTTTCTTAATTTTTTTAATGCAATAGTTATAATTCTTGAATAGTTGATTTTCTGGAATCCATACTAATTCCGTGTTGTTGTTGTTTTAATCAAGTGGCGGAATCAAGGGGGCATAAAGGTCGTATGCCCACCCACCCATTAGACACCAAAGTATAGATGTTTGTACAGTAAAAATCAACCCAAAAACCCAGAAGTTAACAAAAATGTTTAAAACCTATATAATTTTAATAAAAAGTTGGAAAATTAGTAAAAATGAATTACCAAAATTTTTTTGCTCCTCGCTATGCTTTGACAAAACAATTACATTATATAATACACTTCCTTCTTACCAGTTATTTACAGTTTTACATATATGTAAGCGTAGGTACCTGGTTGACCAGGGGGTGCCCCCATTCCACACTCTCATATAGCAATTTTTTTTTATATATATATATACATTATCAACACATTTGGAATTCAGTAAAAGGCTTCCCAGAACTTTTAAAAATAAAACATTTTCTGTAGTCCCTCATCATGCTTATGTATTTGTGTTTGCTAATACTCGATTTTATTTTTGATAAATGATACACATGTCAATTTAACATGTTTAATGCAATATTTGGCCGGAATAAAAATGAGTCACAATATTAATTAACTCTCCGGGCTTTAATAATTAAACATTTCTGGGAACCATACCCTGGACCACGGGGAAATGGCGATTTTTGAGTCTGGAAGCTAGAGGATTCCTCATTGGGCTTCCGAATTAATCCATCAATATTTTTAACGATAAGAGGTCATAATTCAATGTATGGAGGATACTAGGCCAAAATTCTGTCCTGATTTTAGTAACTTTTTTGGCTGATCCAACCTTCTTTTGAGAGGGATAATCAAAGTGGTTTATTAACAGATTACTCTGTGTATTTTCGCGTCTGGATGCAGAAATAAAGGGATTCCTCACAATTAATCCAACACTTAGAAATATGTGCAGTGATGAGGGAGAGAGTGCCACCTAAAGTTGATAAAACAACTGTAAAACCATTCATTTTTCTATAAAATGTCGAAAAATTGAAGACAAAATTCCAAAAAATTTCATGCCTCATTCTGTTCGGAGACTTTATTTAAGATTTACACCACTCACAACTTGAAATCATCACTCTACTATTGAAGAGGTATGATTTGCATAAAGAGTTTTAATTTTAAGTTTAGATTTTAATTTTTAAAGTATAAAAAAGTTTAATTAATGTCACCAGCCTAAAACCTAACCCCTTTTAAAACCACCTTTTGATTTGCTTCCTACAACACTGCATAAATACTGCACCATTTTCATGTGCATGACTTTTGACAATTTGTATTTATATTACATTTAATTATATCATGACGAAACACTTGAAAATATGTTTAATGGTGTACTGGTATTTAGCTATCATCAGTCCATTTCCATTAGGGTTGTCAATGCAACACTAAAGGTTAGAGTTGATTATTTTTCTCCCATGTTTTAAATACATGTAGGCCCCTATATGTAGATCTAACCAAATAAAATCTCACATTATGCACTGCATTCTAGACGCCAACAAAATACTGATATGTTGAGTTGTATATGTTTGTTTGAATGTTGTTCTATGTCAACTTATCAGTTACATAATGGCAGTCATTTTGTAATGGCAGAAGAAAGAACCTGTTTACAAAATAACCAGGAAGAGAAAGAAGGCTTTCAGGAAGTTAACTGGCAGAGTTTCTCATAGGATCAATTAAGGTACCAGTCAATATCAAACACAGTAGGATGTTCTTATTGCTCACCACAGAGGACTAAGTGATATATAACATGATTAGGAAAGTCAATTACAAAATTAAATATGCAGAGAAATTATAACTGCCTTGAAAATGTGAAGAACTATGACATTACAAACAAGTTAAGACAGTACTGATAAAATAGTATGACTTGAAGGGAAGTGAACTTTATCTCTAAAGACTGACAACTATTTTGGCATCTAACATACAATGTCCTATACTAGTTTTGTCATTATGCTGACTGTATGTAATCATATAGTACAGTTGTTTGTTGTTGACTCAGACATGCCCACGCATATAAATACAACAAAACAAGAAATACAAATATACAGAGACATACTAGTACAAAGTATAATAATTTGTTTTACAATAATCTACACTATTACTCCAATGCTTTTCTCAGTACATGTATGTTATCTAGAGTGACATGAAGGAATTAAAACAATTCATTTAAAACAAATTACATAAAAAGTACAAATGTAAATTTATAGTCATAATCAAAACTTACTTGCAATCATAATGGTTCTAGAGTTACCACCTAAACTATCCTTCAGCAGCCAAGTTAACACAGAATCTCTATATGGTATGAACAAGTTCTTGGCATACTTATTACTGGACATTTCAGCTGAAAAAATAAGACTTCATTATAGTAAGGCTGAGAAATTACAGACACTAAAGTAAAGCTGTAAAATAACAGACAATACAGTAGGGCTGTAAAGTAACAGACAATACAGTAGGGCTGAGAAATTACAGACAATACAGTAAAGCTGTAAAAATAACAGACAATACAGTAGAGCTGTAAAAATAACAGACAATACAGTAGGGCTGTAAAGTAACAGACAATACAGTAGGGCTGTAAAAAATAACAGACAATACAGTAGGGCTGTAAAGTAACAGACAATACAGTAGAGCTGAGAAATTACAGACAATACAGAAGGCCTGAAAAAATAACAGAGTACATTAGAGCAGTAAAATAGCAGACACTACAGTAGAGCTGTAAAATAACAGACAATACAGTAGAGCTGTAAAGTAACAGACAATACAGTAAGCTGTAAAAATAACAGACAATACAGTAGGGCTGTAAAAATAACAGACAATACAGTAGGGCTGAAAAAATAATAAACAATACAGGAGGGCTGAGAAATTACAGACAATACAGAAGGCCTGAAAAAATAACAGAGTACATTAGAGCAGTAAAATAGCGGACACTACAGTAGGGCTGTATAAATAACAGACAATACAGTGGGGCTGTATAAATAACAGACAATACAGTAGAGCTGTAAAATAACGGACAATACATTAGTGCTGAAAACATAAGACAATACAGGAGGGCTGAAAAAATAACACAGTAAATTAGAGCTGTCAATTATCAGACACTAAAGTAGGGCTGTTTAATAACAGACAATACAGCAGGGCTGTATAGGTAACAGACAATCGAGTAGAGCTATAAAAATAACAGACTATACATCAGGGCTGTATAAATAACAGACAATACAGTACGGCTGTAACAATAACAGACAATAGAGTAGGACTATAAAAATAACAGATAATACAGTAGGGCTGAAAAGATAACAGACAATACAGTAAGGCTGTAAAAATAAAGGACAATACAGTACGGCTGTAAAAAGAATGACAATGCAGTAGGGCTGTAAAAATAACAGACAATATAGTAGGGCTGAAAAAATAACAGTACAATAGGGCTATAAAATAACAGACAATACAGTAGGGCTGTAACAATAACAGACAATAGAGTAGGACTGTAAAATAACAGACACTACAATAGGGCTGTAGAAATAACAACCATTTCAGTAGGGCTGTAAAATAACAGACAATACAGCAGTGCTGTAACAATATCAGGGATTAAAGTAGGGCTAAAAAATAACAGATAGTACAAGAGGACTGTAAAATCTCAGACACTACAGTAGGGCTGTAATATAACACAATACAGCAGTGCTGTAACAATAAGAGACATTACAGTAGGGCTGTACAAATACCAGACATTAGAGTAGGTTAGAAAATACTTCAACTGATCTAAAAGTCAACTCATCCTACAGTTGAATACCTACCTAAAACTTTGATAACTGTACCCAAGGTTACCAAGGATTTATTTATACTTGCTCCTTCCTTTAACCTTTGACCTGTAGCTCCTGATGCATCAGCTCTTTCGCTACAATTGGGAAACAGTTCTCAACATTACATCTACACATGTATCATATATAGAAATTGCATTTACACACATGACAAGAATACTTTCCAAACTGTGTCTGACATTATGTTATAATATGTTATGGCTGAATCCTTAGCTTGGAAAGTCATAAAAATTAGAAGACAGAAGTAATAGTTCTAGTATTTTATATAATGAGATGGGAACTTAAAACCAAGAAAATAAACGTTGAAATAAACTTTTGTAAGTGAAAAAAATTAATACAGTGGAATCTCATTATGTCAAAATTGGATGTGTAGAAATTAGGTTACGTCAAAGTCGAACAGTCGGTCGCGATTACTTAACTATATATCTATAATATTTTTATTAAATCTAATTTGAATTAAGCAGTACCCTGAGTACATGTAGGTCTATTCATTGTCCAAAAAGAATAGAAAATATGTGAATTGAAAATTTTGGTTATCTCGAATTTTGGATAACTTAAAGTAAAGGGGACAGTCCCATGAATTTCGAGATAGTGAGTTTCCACTGTACAATGAAGTACATCTGATGTAACATGGTATTGCTAAAACTAAAACTTCTAATACTATATTTGTCAAACTGGTATTTTGATATTCTAGAGGGTTCTTATCATTCAGGTTAAAACTTACCTGCCAGCTAAGTCCACAAGGTGAATCTTACTGCTGGTCTCACATGGCATATCATCACTAAATTTAGCCTGCAATATTCAGACCACAAAATAACATGGGAGTGATTGTTCAGGTTACGTGGAGGTTACATAAAAAAAGACCACAAAATAACACAGGAGTGATTGTTCAGGTTACGTGGAGGTTACAACAAATACAGACCACAAAATAACACAGGAGTGATTGTTCAGGTTACGTGGAGGTTACAACAAATACAAATCACATAACCTCCTTTTCATCCTCAATTTCATTACTGCTGTCATAACCTGCAGGTTACGGTCATCACTTTTAGCGTAACCTGTAAATGGGTTACCATGGTTTCTATTAATTGTGGCCTGATATTTTGATACATAAGTATGGCACACAGATCTCATTATAATGGAGAAGGATAATTTGCTACAGTAGTTGTAGGCTTCAAATCTACACACATTTACATTAAGGCATTGGTGACATTCAATTTTGCATTGTGATTTCGCGGGATATCTTACTTTGGGTATCTCCGACATTAATTTATCTCTATTAGATTTAATCAACAATGCTGAAAACATTGACTTGTTTCTTAACTTAATGACTTCTCTAGCATTTACTTTACTATCTCTGAGATAATTACTTATACATTATCCCCTGTACATGTACTATATGGATTCTGAAATAAACTCATCATTATCCTTATATTTACAGTAACAAATTTCCAGGGACCTTTTTATTCAATTTGTTACAAGGACAATTTGTTATACAATTATACATGTTATAGCAAAGTGGACTGAAAGGTTACAATGCAATTCTTTAAGAAAAAATTCAGGCTAAACTTTCCAGGAAGTAAAAAAACAGAAACATTTTTATTGATTTTTATTTACACAACTATTTAATCAGAGAATAGACCTAATGCTTAGCAAAAACATTGACCTAAGTTTAAATGATATTGATTATTTCGTTAAAATACTATAAAAGATGCTGGCTGGGGCATCAAGGGACATAGAAATTGGTTTGTTATAAGCAAAAATTTGTTATAAAAAATAACATAGAGATGTGCAGTCAGGGAATCGTTATGTGCAAGATTTCGTACGAACAAGTTCATTATATCAAAGTTTTGCTGTACTTTATAATATCTATTATATTTAACTTAAAGTATTTATGAAATTTACTTGGTCTTTGATATTTATCTTACAATATCTCAGCTATTTGCTTTGTAATATCAGAGACATATCTTACAATATATCTGACATTTACTTTAAAATATTTCTGATATTTATCTCAGATATTGACTTTATAATGTCAGTGATATCTCTTAAATATTTCTGACATTTACTTTAAAATGTATCTGATATATATCTCAGATATTGACTTTATAATGTCAGTGATAACTCTTACAATATTTCTGACATTAACTTTCAAACATATCTGATATCTATCTCAGAAATTGACTTTATAATGTCAGTGATATATATCTTACAATACTTCTGACATTAATTTCAAATATATCTGATATTTATCTCAGATATTGACTTTATAATGTCAGTGATATATATCTTACAATACTTCTGACATTTACTTTAAAATATATCTGAAATCTATCTCAGATACTGACTTTATAATGTCAATGATATCTCTTACAATATTTCTGACATTTACTTTATCTCTAATGACTATCTCAGATATTGACTTTATACTATCCAGAAAATCAGCTACAGCTGAACATCATATTACCTGTGTAAAGACTATTGTGAAGATAGCATGGGATCGACTGCTTACATCATTCATATTGGTAGAAGCTGTTGTTCTGAAAAAAAGACCAAAAAATATATTTAATTTATGAACAATAATATTACAATCGTAACTAACCATAATAATCATGACCAGAGCATCTGACCTCCTTATAAACAAATGAACCAGCAAACCAATACCACAAAAAAATCAACTTAACAGCTAAAACAAATCAGAGAATAATAAAGATGTTTGGTAAAGTTTGTAACCATTGATATAATAAAATGCTGTTTCAAAACATGATTTTTTAATCAAAATGAACAATAAAGAATAGAGTGAATACTTTGACTTGCCCTGTGTTTTACACTACGCTCAAGGTAAACAATAAATAAAGTGAATACTTTGACTTGTCCTATGTTTTACACCACGCTCAAGGTGAACAATAAATAAAGTGAATACTTTGACTTGCCCTATGTTTTACACCACCCTCAAGGTGAACAATAAATAAAGTGAATACTTTGACTTGTCCTATGTTTTACACCACACTCAACGTGAACAATAAATAAAGTGAATACTTTGACTTGCCCTATGTTTTACACCACGCTCAACGTGAACAATAAATAAAATGAATACTTTGACTTGCCCTATGTTTTACACCACGCTCAACGTGAACAATAAATAAAGTGAATACTTTGACTTGCCCTATGTTTTACACCACGCTCAACGTGTACAATAAATAAAGTGAATACTTTGACTTGCCCTATGTTTTACACCACGCTCAACGTGAACAATAAATAAAATGAATACTTTGACTTGCCCTATGTTTTACACCACGCTCAAGGTGAACAATAAATAAAGTGAATACTTTGACTTGCCCTATGTTTTACACCACGCTCAACGTGTACAATAAATAAAGTGAATACTTTGACTTGCCGTATGTTTTACACCACGCTCAACGTGTACAATAAATAAAGTGAATACTTTGACTTGCCCTATGTTTTACACCACGCTCAACGTGTACAATAAATAAAGTGAATACTTTGACTTGCCCTATGTTTTACACCACGCTCAACGTGAACAATAAATAGAGTGCATACTTTGACTTGCCCTATGTTTTACACCACACTCAACAACTTTTAGTGCTATGTGGTAGCCAGTTTTTAATAGTGAAAACCTATACCAAACAATGACCAACAGCATTCTGAAATTAAACTGGCAAACCTCCCCACTCACACAGCTTCAGTTCCAGTGGTATTCAAACTCATTCTGACCAGAGTTGAGATACTTTCTGGTTTAAAGCATGATGCTCTAGTCACTTGGCCATAAAGAACCCTGACTGCAGTAATGTGTGGTGAAAATTCTAAATGGCTATTCCTCTAACAGTCATACCTAAATACAAAATCATCAGCAACTAGAGAGGGTGAGTGATATAATGCCTACCTCAAAGCATTAGAGGTGTTCCCTCTAACATCATATATAAACACAAGTACATGTACATGGCAACTAGAGAAGATGAATGATAAAATGCTTACCTCAAAGTATTAGAGGTATTCCCCTTACAGTCAAACATAAATACAAGTACACGTACACTGGCAACAAGAGAGGATGGGTGATCTTATGTCTACCTCAAAGCATTAGAGGTGTTCCCTCTAATTATATACAAGAGGCCCTTAAGTTGCTCACCAGGCACAACTGGTCAACATTGTAGAAGACTTTAAAAATGTGTAAAAGATGATAAAATGGCTAATAAACATGAAAAACAGTGGGCTCATTGAGCCTTAATAATCATTTTGTATAAAATGTATTTTACTGACAATATACTGAAAAGTAACCAAAGGGGAAATCATTTTGTATAAAATGTATTTTACTGACAATATACTGAAAAGTAACCAAAGGGCAAATCATTTTGTATAAAATGTATTTTACTGACAATATACTGAAAAGTAACCAAAGGGCAAATCATTTTGTATAAAATGTATTTTACTGACAATATACTGAAAAGTAACCAAAGGGCAAATCATTTTGTATAAAATGTATTTTACTGACTATATACTGAAAAGTAACCAAAGGGCAAATCATTTTGTATAAAATGTATTTTACTGACAATATACTGAAAAGTAACCAAAGGGCAAATCATTTTGTATAAAATGTATTTTACTGACAATATACTGAAAAGTAACCAAAGGGCAAATCATTTTCACAAGTATCACTCTAACAATTTTTGCACAATAAATTTTTTGTAAATCTTTGCATGGTGATCACTCTACAATCAGAAAAAAACCAGTCCAAAACATGAAAAAATCCACTTAAAAGGGAAAATAGCTCCCAGAAAGGTTAACCTGACAATTTTGGCCCTATTGACTTTTTTTTATAGATTTTTGCATGCTGAACATTTTTGCTTCTTTCACTTCTCTCTATCTATTATACTTTTCAAGATAATAGGACAAAACTGTCAAAAACACAAGAAATCCACTAAAAGGGGAAATAACTCCCAAAAGGGGCGACCTGACAATTTCGACCCTGTTTGACTTTTTTGTAGATCTTTGCATGCTGAACATCATTCCTTCTTTCACTTTATATCTATTATACTTTTCATGATAATAGGACAAAACTGTCAAAAATATGAGAAATCCATTGAAAGGGAAAATAACTCCCATAAGGGTCAACCTGACAATTTCGGCCCTATTGACTTGTTTGTAGATCTTTGATTGCTGAACATTTTTGCTTCTTTCACTTTTTCTCTATATCTATTATACTTTTCAAGATGATAGGACAAAACTGTCAAACATGAAAAATCCACAAAAAGGGGGAAATAACTCCTTAAGGGGCGACCTGACAATATTGGCCATGATGACATTTTTGTTGATCTTTGCATGCTGGTCATTTTTGCTTCTTTCATTTTTACTCTACCTATTATACTTTTCAAGATAATGTCAAAAATTATCCAAAAACATGAAAAATCCACAAAAAAGAGGAAATAAGAATTTAGGAGACACTTGTACTAAATAGAAAATATATGCTGACTCATTTGTTCTATATTTAGCCATGACAGCCGTGTTTGATCCTAGCCATCTGCAAATAACACATCTGATATAAAAATTAAAGCCTGATTTTAGTAGTTTCAAATGCTGAGCTGGCAAACACATGTTAAATGTACAAGCTTACGCAGGGACATCCATGGTAAACCTAAATGATAAAAAAAATGTGATATTTGCTTTTTGAATTGAAGTATTTATTTGAAATAAAATTGTTCGTAGAAAACTGTGATGTAAATGACACACGTCGTCAATATGGCTAGGAAAGTGCTTGAAAAATAAACTACCCCAATCTACTTGTCATCTAAAAGTACATTTGTTGTATAAAGATATTTTCATCATATATAAATACAAGTACATGTACACTGGCAACTAGAGAGGATGACTGATGAAATGTCTACCTGAAAGCATTAGAGGTATTTCCTTTAACAGTCATATAAATACAAGTACATGTACACTGGCAACTAGAGAGGATGAGTGATGAAATGTCTACCTAAAAGCATTAGAGGTATTTCCTTTACCAGTCATATATGAATACAAGTACATGTACACTGGCAACTAGAGAGGATGAGTGATGAAATGTCTACCTAAAAGCATTAGAGGTATTTCCTTTACCAGTCATATATAAATACAAATACATGTACACTGGCAACTAGAGAGGATGAGTGATGAAATGTCTACCTGAAAGCATTAGAGGTACTTCCTTTAACAGTCATATAAATACAAGTACATGTACAATGGCAACTAGAGAGGATGAGTGATGAAATGTCTACCTGAAAGCATTAGAGGTATTTCCTTTAACAGTCATATAAATACAAGTACATGTACACTGACAACTAGAGAGGATGAGTGATGAAATGTCTACCTGAAAGCATTAGAGGTATTTCCTTTAACAGTCATATATAAATACAAGTACATGTACACTGGCAACTAGAGAGAATGAGTGATGAAATGTCTACCTGAAAGCATTAGAGGTATTTCCTTTAATAGTCATATATAAATACAAGTACATGTACACTGGCAACTAGAGAGAATGGGTAATATAATGGCCACAGGTATTCCACTTAAGAGATATATAGATAATAAAACACAGGTTGTATTTGGACAAAGGTAAAGAAAATGCAAAACTGGCTCAACAAGTCTTACCAACGTTGTTTTTCTTAACCCTCATCCAAACATAACCTGTATTTTAAGACACCAACCATCTATTCTGTTTATCCTGTAACATAATATAAATACTGAATTAATTTATACTGTAATTTCAATGTACTGAAAACAATATGGATGCCACTACTTTGCCCAAGAACATTGAACAAATATGTAAGATGCTACAGGATGTTTGATGTCATTCCAACAATAAACTATAAGTTCAAAGTCATAAGACAAGTTTAAAAAAAATCATGTATTTGATATCCGTCACTGACTGTATACAGCTGTGGTGTACTCAACAAATGATATATGACATTTCCAGTTTTACAGGATGAATATAAATACATGTACATATATATCAGCAAAATGAGAGAATAAGTCATATGTCACCTACCTCACAGCATTGCCTTGGTTCATTAAGTCATAAATATCTTCAAAATCATTCACAATGTGTTTTGACAGGTCTGGAGAAAACAAAGTATTTTTTGTTAATGACTTCTTATTTCAAAGATTGAATTTTTGAATAGAAAAGCAAGTAAGAGGCCAAAACTTTTATTTAAGTTCAAGGCTTGAAATCAGCATTAGTCTGCTGACCTTTCGCAAGTGAATAATCTATTGGCAAGTACTCAACTGAACTGGCTCTGTGGGTCACCTGTTAATTTCAAGCAATGAAGTTATCTATTAACACTTCCCTACCATTTTAATACTACAGTTCTTGAATGTATAATCCCAGGGGTTCATTAAGTCCGGGACATTGAGAGTAAATTTCTCTCAAGTCCAACTGAGAAATTTCAAAGTCCATGTTGAATTTTGTTAATAAGTAATACAGTAAAATTATAAATGAATGCAGATGAGGCAAGTCCCTCGGACTTCAGGTATTTCAAGTCCAAACTGAATTAACCAAGTCCTGGACTTGGGACCTGGGGAATTTTGAACCCCTGAACTTATTCTTTTTATTACAGTAAAACAGTTAAGAATTATTTCCTCTTGGTTTGAGGTCAATAGTGCACTAAAATTTGGTATACAGTTATGATAATGGTACTTTAACACTGCTATTTCAATGGGAGATGTTACAGAAGTGTCAATTGCCAACTTGCAATTTGTTAAAATTTACATATTTTCAAATTTTGCTGAACTTGGTATACTTGGTGTATTTTGACATAGCATATTCTATGGAAGATGTTACAGAGGCATTAGATATATATGAAAAGTAGCATTAGGGGTATTTTACAAATGCAATGATAGATGTTATGGATGTGATAGTAGCCATGGTAGTAAAATAAAAACCTGCGATTGGTAAAAATTTAGACACTTAAATTTAGTAAAATAGAAGTTGGTATGAGTAATTCAGTTGTACATGTTACAGAACCATTATTTGATTTTTGCAACATTTAGATAATGGCCTGTGGTTGGTCAAGATTATAATGTGCAAATAAATTTGGAACTTATGTATCACAAAAATAAAGTCCCGTGAACATTTCAGGATTTACAGTAATCTTATTGAAAAACATTTTGTGAAATATGCAAAGCAGTACATTAATATGCCCATTGTAGTTCAAATGATCAAAGGGGTCATGTATACAATTAACCTTCCTATGAAGTTTCAAATTAATCCATAAACAAGAGGCTCACAAGAGCCTGTATTGCTCACCTGGGTCCAAGAGGCACAATTTTTTAAGTGAACTACCCAAGGAATATTGTGACAAGGTTTGGTTCCAATTAATCAAGTGGTTTCAGAGGAGATCTTTGAAAGTGTTCCGATATGGTCCAATATTAAACTAAGTTCCCCACTGGCAGGCATCTTGGATAAGGTGTGCGCTTGCTGGACACCATTTTCAAAATGGACCATCCAAGGAATACTGACCAAGGTTGGTTCCTATTGGCCAATTGATTTCAGAGAAGATTTTTGAATGTGTTCCCATACCGTCTAATGTTAAAGCAAGATTCTTGCTGGTGGCCATCTTGGATAGGAACTGGATATGCCAGACACTTTTAAATGGGTCCAAGAAGCATTGTGACCAAGTTTGGTTCCAATTAGCCAATTAGATTCAGAGGGGATCTCTAAATGTACTTTCCCATAGGGTCCAATGTTAAAATATGTTCCCTGCTGGCAACCTTGAATGAGAAGTGGACCACCTGCCAGACACCTTTTTTATACGGGTTCATCTATGGACCCTTGTGACCAAGTTTGGTTCAAATTGGCCATGTAGGTTTTAAGAGGAAAAGATCTTCGAATGTGTTCGCATTGGCCTGCATGGTCCACATTATGTTTTTCACCGGTGACTATCTTTGATAATTGGCCTAGACCTGCCAGGCACATTTTTTAGACATGTTCCTTCCAACGGCAATTGTGATCAAGTTTAGTTCCAGTTAGGCAAGTTATTACAGATGAAAAGACTTCTAAATGTGTTTTCCCATAGGGTCCAATGTAAAACTATGTTTCCTGCTGGCGGTCATCTAGAGTAGTACCTGGACCTGCCAGAAACATGTTTTAAACAGGTCCATCCACACCACCATTGACATTGATTCTTAATGGGATAGTAGTTCCAGAGAAAAAAAATATGAAAATTTGTTTTCCTGTTGGGTCCAGTGCTTAATTATGTTCTGTGTTGGCAGCCATCTTGGATGAGGTTTGAACCTGAAAAATACATTTTATACAGGGGACCACCCAAGGACTATTGTGACCAAGTTTGGTTCCGATTGGCAATGTGGTTTCAGAGGAGAAGACTTTTGACTTTTAGGGTTCAATACTAAACTATGTTTCCTGCTGGTAGCCAACTGGGATAGGACTCAGACCTGCTGGACGCACTTTTTAAATAAATCCATCCAATGACCATTATGACCAAGTTTGGTTCCAATTGAGATATGGTAGTAGTTCCTGAGAAAAAGATCTGTAAATTTTTTTTTTATAGGATCTAATGTCGAATTATGTTTCCACCTGGCAGCCATCTTAGATGAGATGTGAACCTGAAAAACTTTTTTTTACATGGACCACCCAATGACAATTGTGGCCAAGTTTGGTTCCCATTGGCCCAGTGTTTCTGAGAAGATCTTTGAATATGTTCCCATATGGTCCAATATTAAACTATGTTTCCTGCTGGCGGCCATCTTGGATAGGACCTGAACCTATCAAACATCATTAAATGGGTTAATCCACAAACCATTGTAACCAAGTTTGGTTGTAAATGAGATAGTAGTTCTAGAGAAAAAGAGTTGTACATATGTTTTCCCATAGGGTCCAATGTTATATTATGTTCCCCGATAGCAGCCATTTTGGATGAGGTGCGATCCTCAAAAACAACTTTTTTGCAGGGGACCACCCAATGATTATTGTGATTAAATTTGGTTCCAATTGGCCTAGTGGTTTTAGAGGAGAAGATCTTTGAAAGTGTTCCCATGTTAATGTTAATCTAGGTTTCCTGCTGGCAGCCATCTTTGATAGCACCTGGATCTACTGGACAGATTTTTTAAATGGGTCCATCCAAGGACCATTATGACCAAGTTTAGTTTCAATTGGGATAGCAGTTCCAGAAAAAAGATCTGTGTGTTTTCCCATAGGGTCCAATGTTAAATTATGTTCTTAGCTGGCGGCCATCTTGGATGAGGTGCGAACCTGAAAAACACCTTTTTTACGGGGGACCACCCAAAGACTATTGTGACCAAGTTTGGTTCCAATTGGCTTGGTACTTTCAGAGGACAAGATCTTTGAAAGTGTTCCCATATGGTCCAATGTTAATCTATGTTTCCTGCTGGCGGTCATCTTGGATAGCACCTGGACCTACTGGACACATTTTTTAAATGGGTCCATCCAAGGACCATTATAACCAAGTTTGGTTTCAATTTGGATAGTAGTTCCAGAGAAAAAGATCTGTAAATGCGTGTCATTTGAGAGTAAATTACACGGGCTAATTAAGAAAACAAAATAATGTTTTTCATAAATTTCTTGCAATTGATTTTTTTGTTTTGTTTATTGTTGTTTAACGTCCCACTCAAAAATCTTTCACTCATATGGAGACATCACCAAATGCCTATGCTCGGCACTTAAGGCCATTGAGTAGTGAGGATTCTTTAACATGCCGACACCTACTGTGACACGGGACCTCAGTTTTTACTGTCTCATCCGAAAGACAGGAAACCAATCTGCTGCCGGCTGGACTCTAACTCATGACCTCAAGATCAAGAGTCGAGCGTGACCCTGACTGAGTCCTGCAATTGATCATGAACTACCAATGGATTCCTTAAATTGAGGTAAGTGCTAATCATCAAATAACTGATTGCCATTGCAAAACCTGCAACTTTCAGAATGAAAAGGAATAATTATTAACACTTTACATGATTTCTATGACAACTAAAGAATTATAATACAAACAGGAGCATCATACACACAAGTTCGCATTTCTTATTAAAACTACATACACTGGCAAAAGCATAAAGTTGTCAATGTTTTAATGGAACAACACAGCTGCAAAAGATCCTAATGGAAAGCCATTAAATTCGAACTTTTGTAATGCATCTTTCCGACGATGTGAAAAAATTATCTTCAAGATAATTGGTCACTTTCACATTAAAATTAAACATTGAGACCATGTTTTAATATTGACTATAGCGTTTTTTCCCCCTGACTTCTCCGATCTCAAGGTGATCTCCAGTTATCAGGTCCTTTTTTTAAAGCAAGATATAGGAGGAAAATGCCCGGGACCAGCACTTGATCTTGAGATAACTTGGTAAATAGAGATGACCGATCTTGACATAATGAGTTTTCACTGTATTTTGCATTGGAAATGGGGTTGAATTTTGACCCAGTTGATATTATAGAAAAAAGCCTGGTGTGTGTATAGAGTAAGTGAGTGTGCATGTGGTATGTGTGTGTGTGTGTACCATAAGTATTTGTGCATATTGTGTGTTTATGTGTGCATGTGGTATATGTGTGTTTGTGTGTGTACCGTAAGTATTTGTGCATATTGTGTGTTTATGTGTGCATGTGGTATATGTGTTTGTGTGTGTACCGTAAGTATTTGTGCATATTGTGTGTTTATATGTGCATGTGGAATGTGTGTGTGTTTGTGTGTGTACTGTAAGTATTTGTGCATATGGTGTGTTTATATGTGCATGTGGAATGTGTGTGTGTTTGTGTGTGTACTGTAAGTATTTGTGCATATGGTATGCTTATGTGTGCATGTGGAATGTGTGTGTTTGTGTGTGTACTGTAAGTATTTGTGCATATGGTGTGTTTATGTGTGCATGTGGTATGTGTGTGTGTTTGCATGCAGTATGTGTGTGCATGTGGTATTTTGTGTGAGTGTGTGCATGTGGTATATGTGTATCTCTGTGTGCATATGGTATGTGTGCATGTGGTGTGTGTGTGTGTGTGTGGATGAACCTTTGTTGAATGATAACCTCTATCATAAGACTTCTTTGAGCCACTCAGATGAATTTTAAAGCAGGTCTGTCCATAGAATTAAAAAATCTGTGTTACCTTGAACATATGGCCCGTACTTTGGATGTTCTCTTACTCTCAGACTGTGCATGGATTTGTTTGGTGAATGCTGTTTTAATAGGTCTCTTACTTTTTCATTGTATATTTCAAGATAGCTGGAAAAAATTATATACAATTCAAGTATGACAAATTATCATGGAAGTGTTTAAATATGTGATTTTGTGTCAGATTGAGAATACTTTGCCAAAACTTGATGATTCATCATATAACAAAAAGCAGGGGGTTAATGATTCACCATATAACAAAAAGCAGGGGGTTAAAGATTCATTATTTAACAAAAAGCAAGGGGTTGATGATTCACCATATAACAAAAAGCAGGGGGTTACTGATTCACCATATAGCAACAAGCAGGGGGTTGATGATTCATCATTTAACAAAAATCAGTGGTAGATGATTCATCATTTAACAAAAAGCAGGAGGTTGATGATTCATCATATAACAAAAAGCAGGGTTTAATGATTCAGCATAAAATAAAAACCAGGGGGTCAATGATTCACCATATCACAAAAAGCATGGGGGTTGATGATTCACCTTATAACAAAAAGCAGGGGGTTGATGATTTATTATGTAACAAAAAGCAGGGGGTTGATGATTCATCATATAACAAAAAGCGGGGGGTGGGGGGTGTTAATGATTCACCATATAACAAAAAGCAGCAGATTGATGATTCATCAAATAACAAAAAGCGGGGGGTTGTGGGGGTGTTAATAATTCACCATATAACAAAAAGCAGGGGATTGATGATTTATCATTAACAAAAAGCAGGGGGTTGATGATTCATTATTTAACAAAAATTTGGGGGTTGATGATTTACAATATAACAAAAAGCAGGGGGGGGGGTTGATGATTCATCATATAACAAAAAGCAGGGGGTTGATGATTCATTATTTAACAAAAATCTGGGGGTTGATGATTTACCATATAACAAAAAGCAGGGGGTTGATCATTCATCATATATCAAAAAGCAGGGGGTTGATGATTCATCAAATAATGAAAATCAGGGGGTTGATGATTCATCATATAACAAAAAGCAGGGGATTGATGATTCATCATTAACAAAAAGCAGGGGGTTGATGATTCATTATTTAACAAAAATCTGGGGGTTGATGATTTACAATATAAAAAAAGGGAGGGGGGTGATGATTCATCATTTAACAAAAAGCAGGGGGTTGATGATTCATTATTTAACAAAAATCTGGGGGTTGATGATTTACCATATAACAAAAAGCAGAGGGTTGATCATTCATCATATATCAAAAAGCAGGGGGTTGATGATTCATCAAATAATGAAAAGCAGGGGGTTGATGATTCATCATATAACGAAAAGCACTGGGTTGATGATCCATCATTTAATGAAAATCAGGATACCAAAAAGCAGGGGTTGATGATTCACCGTATACAGGTTACATGTATTTTTTTAAGTTTTTTATGTAGATCCTAATGTGTTTAAATGAATAGAAAGTCTAATATATTGATTCTTTTATCAAAATTATCTTTATAGTCTTATTTTCCTACTAATATGATTAATATCATGGTATAAATTATAACAAATGCATGAATAGAAAGAAAACACACTAAATATCTTTGATGAAAGACTTAGTTTTAGTGTACTACATTTTTTCAAGACTGAAGACAAACAGTGGAGCATTGGATTCTGCATGATCTCTATATGACTGTGTCGCTTTGCTCAGCATCATAAAAACAAAGGACACTGATGTCCTAGAGGGACAACTTAGACAACTGACCTTTCCATTTATGTCCAAAAAAAATTAATTTGATGACATCACAATACTCGACACCTCGGTCATACCTCTGACAAACATTGAAAATGCACTGCAATGTCAAGAAATTTGACTAACTTTTGTAAAAATGCAATGTGTCAATTATAAATCGAAAGAAGAGAATCATGGATATCTGTGTGTGTGGACATATTTCAATGCATCAACATCTTAATTATCATCTAACCCTGAAGAGAAGATAAAAACTAATTACACACATGTTACTAACCTTACTTCTGTTCTATAATTGGTATCATCATCCGACATCCTAGAAAACAAATCTTTGCAAATTCTTGGAATCAGACCCTGATCCTCCTACAAAACACAAATTATTGAAAATGGAACAAAATATGTTGATTTCACATAAATACCTATGATCATGGTGAAAGGTTGTGTACAGTCAGTATGCATGTATGTGGTTTCCAAATAATCTTTAAGCAATGAATATTCCTGTACATCATGTCAGTCCTTACACAATGAATATTCCTGTACATCATGTCAGTCTGAAGCAATAAATATTCCTGTACATTATGTCAGTCCTTAGACAATGAATATTCCTGTACATCAAGCCAGTCCTGACACAATGTACATTCCTGTACATCATGTCAGTCCTTACAATGAATATTCCTGTGCATCATGCCAGTCCCTTACACAATGGGTATTCCTGTACATCACATCAGTCCGAAGCAATTGATATTCCTGTACATCATACCAGTCCTGACACAATGTACATTCCTGTACATCATACCAGTCCTGACACAATCTAAATTCCTGTACATCACGCCAGTCCTGACACAATCTAAATTCCTGTACATCACGCCAGTCCTGACACAATGTAAATTTCTGTACATCACGCCAGTCCTGACACAATGTAAATTCCTGTACATCACGCCAGTCCTGACACAATGTACATTCCTGTACATCACGCCAGTCCTGACACAATGTACATTCCTGTACATCACGCCAGTCCTGACACAATGTACATTCCTGTACATCACGCCAGTCCTGACACAATGTACATTCCTGTACATCATGCCAGTCCATAAGGAAAAGAACTAAAAACATACTTTAGATGAAAAATATTTATTCTCATATACATGTAGGTAACAAGTTTTGTTGGAAATTGTACCAGCATTTTCTAATTAATTATTTTTGCTGGAATTTATCACTTAACTTAGAACAAGTTTGTGATGTTTAATTTGGTGGTTTTTTTTTACATTAGATAAACTTATAAAGTAGATCTACATGTACAGGAATGTACATTGTGTCAGGACTGGCTTGATGTACAGGAATATTCATTGCTTTAGACTGACATAATGTACAGGAATATTCATTGTCTAAGGACTGACATAATGTACAGAAATATTCATTGCCTTAGGACTGACATGATGTACAGGAATATTCATTGCTTCAGACGGACATAATGTACAAGAATATTTATTGCTTCAGACTGACATGATGTACAGGAATATTCATTGTCTAAGGACTGACATAATGTACAGGAATATTTATTGCTTCAGACGGACATAATGTACTGGAATATTTATAGCTTCAGACGGACATAATGTACAGGAATATTTATTGCTTCAGACTGACATGATGTACAGGAATATTCATTGTCTAAGGACTGACATAATGTACAGGAATATTGATTGCTTCAGACGGACATAATGTACAGGAATATTTATAGCTTCAGACGGACATAATGTACAGGAATATTTATAGCTTCAGACTGACATGATGTACAGGAATATTCATTGTCTAAGGACTGACATGATGTACAGGAATATTCATTGTCTTAGGACTGACATAGTGTACAGGAATATTCATTGTCCAAGGACTGACATAATGTACAGGAATATTTATTGCTTCAGACGGACATAATGTACAGGAATATTTATTGCTTCAGACGGACATGATGTACAGGAATATTCATTGTCTAAGGACTGACATGATGTACAGGAATATTCATTGTCTTAGGACTGACATAGTGTACAGGAATATTCATTGTCTAAGGACTGACATAATGTACAGGAATATTTATTGCTTCAGACGGACATAATGTACAGGAATATTTATTGCTTCAGACGGACATAATGTACAGGAATATTTATTGCTTCAGACGGACATAATGTACAGGAATATTTATTGCTTCAGACGGACATAATGTACAGGAATATTTATTGCTTCAGACGGACATAATGTACAGGAATATTTATTGCTTCAGACTGACATGATGTACAGGAATATTCATTGTCTAAGGACTGACATGATGTACAGGAATATACATTGTGTAAGGACTGACATGATGTACAGGAATATACATTGCCTTAGGACTGACATAATGTACAGGAATATTTATTGCTTCAGACTGACATGATGTACAGGAATATACATTGTGTAAGGACTCAATGAAAAAATGGTCACAATGTTGTGACTAAATTAGAATAAAGACTCGCCAAAACCTAAAATATGGTCACATTTGCGAGTGATTTGGTCGCATTGTAGAGCGCTGATTGCCCTTATCTTTCGATGTGTAAATGTATGTTAATAGATCTTTGGGATAAAATAGTAATTGATGTAAAATTATGTGATGAAATATGTAAATAAACAAAGAAATGAAGTTTATAATACACAGAAATAGCACACTAGTTCACAATTTAATAAATTCTATCTCATGTTGGAATTTTTAAAGATTTTTCAAAAACACAAATTCTGTTTCATATTGCCGATTCCACGATTCTGTCCACAACTCTGTGATCGTTGAAAATCACTGACCCTATGTACATCATGTCAATCAATTTGGGTTTTGTAAAAGGATCAATGATATCAGTTTGAGACTCACAGTGATTTTTAATGTCAGGCACAGTCTCCATAGTGACCTGGTGAAGATTCTTTATATCAGGTAAAACTTTAACCAGACAATAAGAATAGCAGATTGTAAAACTAATGACAGTCAAATCAAATTAAGATGTTTCTTACATGACCTCCCATCATGGTGTAACTTTTACCAGATCCTGTTTGACCATAGGCAAATACACATGCATTGTAACCTTCAAAAGCAGAATCCACAACATCAAAGCCCAGTGCTCTATAAACCTAAAAAATGAAAACATAGATCTTAGTCTCTAAAATGTTTGACAAATCAAGGTCAAGAATAAACCCCAACAGACTGCTAAAGCACCCATTCAAAATATTGAGAATATACATAACAACTTCATACAAATGATGTAATTTCACACAGAAATAAAATATTTTTACAATTCACTCAACAAAAGAGACTGTTAAGTTAGTTAACAATAGGCCCAAGGGCCCTTA
Source organism: Atrina japonica (assembly GCA_030159075.1). Classification (NCBI taxonomy): domain Eukaryota; kingdom Metazoa; phylum Mollusca; class Bivalvia; order Pterioida; family Pinnidae; genus Atrina; species Atrina japonica. The sequence continues at coordinate 28,001 of BROG01001051.1, read as the reverse complement.
AGGCACGTATCTGGTAAATATGGCAAACTATGCAGAAGACAAATATATCTAAAACTTGATAAAAGTCTGTTTACATGTACTTAAATAATTATGACCTTGACCTATGACCCCATGACCCTGAAACATTGTCACAATGATTCTTAGAAAAAATTTTAACAACCATCTAATATATGTTTGTATAAAAAAAGTCAATAAGTTTTGAGTTACTAAGCCATTTATATAAAACCATTCCATATGTCATTTGAAGACTGCTTGTTAAAGGCTCCATTATGAACAGATTTTAATTTTATTTGCAAACGTTTAAGGAATTGGCTTAACAATAATGTTTATCGAGTTTGAAAGAAAACTGATTATTGGTTTATGAGAAGATTTTTTACCAAAGTTTTACCCTTTTGGGGCCCCTATAAGCTAGTCCCGTCAAATTCTGGGGAAAGTGTTTTTAGAAAAGAAGTTGTTTAAATGGAAAAGTTAACTCTAACAGATGGATGGCAGAAGACGAGAGACATTTGGCAATATAGTAGGGTGCCCAACCAATGAATTTTGGTTGATATGGGTTAACAGAACCCTAACCCTAACCCTAACCCAACTGATTTTGATTTTATGCAGAGATACATGTAATCTAATTAAGATGTCATTGAAACTTTGTCTATATTTTCTCAAATCTCTCTCTCTCTTTTGTGAAATGTTGTTCTTTTACAAAATAGTTCAAAATATATCATTTTGATGAGACACTTTATCTAGTCATATTAATAATGTCACATTTATTTCATAATTAGAATGTATATTTCAGACAAGAAGCCCAAAAGCCCTTGGTTCAAATAGTGAAAGATTTTCAGTTTTCATCTCCTATCCACAAAGCTCTATGTATAGATTCAAGGTAAATGGTCTAGGATGTGCAGTTTAATACCTTCATTGAATTGTATCAGTGTACAGTAAAACCTGTCATAACGGACACCTTAAATTCAGTAGACACCCTATGATGACAGGCAATTTGTCTAGGTCTCGATTTACATTGTTATATAAGACTAGTAGTGTCTATTTAAAATAAACGGACACCTCCCTTACCCAGAAAACGGATAAAGTTGTTGGCAGCAATATGCATAATTTCTGCATTTTTAACCTTAAATCAGTGGACAATCTTCCTGTGACTGACTTCCATTGTCACAGGCAATTTCTCACAAATCTGTATGTTCTGACTTCTATCTTGAGAAACACGTCTACAATCTTTTATTTTTGTGTTTTGCTTGACATTTATTTGCTTGCATTGCATCGTAACTGTTCATTATATGAACAATTGCATTGATTATATGTATGAATGCTTAGCAGTGAATGGTCATCCTTCATTCAGTGGACACCTCTCTACAACAGACAATTTTATTCGTCCAGCAATTGTCCACCAAATAGAGGTTTTACTGTAGTGGCAAAGCTGTTGGAAAGGCCAACCACTCCAGATGGACACACATCAGACATCTCTCTCTGCCTCACAGAGACAAGTGGTATTAAGTAGTCATGCTGCTCATTAAATCAAGCCACAAACCAAAAAAGACTTTACTATTCATATGAGATTTTATAAATCATACATTTTATTTTACAACAATTAACAAACAACAATCACATCAACCTTTTCTGTAACCAACCTGTTCCTAGGAGACATCATGATATCTTACAACAATAACATGGTTATCTCTGCTAACACACAACATATAACCACATCAACCTGCTCTGTAACCAACCTGTTCCTGTGAGACATCATGTAACCAACATGTTCCTGAGACATGCTGATATCTTACAACAATAACACTTTTCTCTCTCTTAACACACAACATATAACCACATCAACCTGTGCTGTAACCAACCTGATCCTGAGATATCATGATATCTTACAACAATAGCATGGTTCTCTCTGTTAACATACAACATATAACCACATCAATCAGTTCCTGTGAGACATCATGATATCCTACAACAATAACATGGTCATCTCTGTGAACACACAACATATAACTAAATCAACCTGCTCTGTAACCAACCAGTCGCTGTGAAACATCATGATATCTTACATAAATAACTCTGTTCTCTCTGTTAACACGCAACATATAACCACATCAATCTGCTCTCTGACCAACCTGTTGCTGTGAGGCATCATGATATCTTACAACAATAACAGTTATCTCTGTTAACACACAGCATATAACTACAACAACCTGCTCTGTAACCAACCTGTCCCTGTGAAACATTATGATATCTTACAACAATAACACGGTTCTCTCTTTTAACACACAACATATAACCACATCAATCTGCTCTGTAACAAAAACCTGATCCTGAGACATCCTGATATCGTACAACAATAACACAGTTCTCTCTGGTAACACACAACATATAACCACATCAACCTATTCCTTTGAGACATCATGATATCTTATAACAATTAATATGGTTATCTCTGTAAACAAACAACATATAACCACATCAATCTGCTCTGTGACCAACCTGATCCTGATACATCCTGATATCGTACAACAATAACATAGTTCTCTCTGGTAACACACAACATATAACCACATCAACCTATCCTTTGAGACATCATGATATCTTATAACAATTAATATGGTTATCTCTGTTAACACACAACATATAACCACATCAATCTGCTCTGTAACCAACCTGTTGCTGTGAGGCATATTGATATCTTAGAACAATAATACGGTTTTCTCTGTTAACACACAATATATAACTACATCAACCTCTTCTGTAACTAACATGATCCTGAGACATCATGATATCTTACAAAAATAACAAGGTTATCTCTGTTAACACACAACATATAACCACATCAATCTGCTCTGTAACCAACCTGTTGCTGTGAGACATCATGATATCTTACAAAAATAATATGGTTCACCTCCCTGTTAACACACAACATATAACCACATCAATCTGCTCTGTAACCAACCTGATCCTGAGACATCATGAAATCTTACAACAATAACACGGTTCTCTCTGGTAACACACAACATGTAACCATATTCCTGTGAGACATCATGGTATCTTACAACAATAACATGGTTATCTCTGTTAACACACAACATATAACCACATCAATCTGCTCTGTAACAAACCTGATCCAGAGACATCATGATATCTTACAACAATAAGACAGTTATCTGTGTTAACACACAACACAACAACCTCCTCTATAGGCCAATCTGTTCCTGTGAGACATCCTGATATCTTGAAACTATAGCACTGTTCTCTCTGTTAACACACAACATACAACAACCATATCAACCTGCCGTGTAACCAAAGTGTTCCTGTGAGACATCATGATATCTTGCAACAATAACACAGTTATCTCTGTTAACACACAACATATAACCACATCAATCTGCTCTGTAACCAACCTGATCCTGTGAGACATCATGATATCTTACAACAATAATACAGTTCCCCTCTGTTAACACACAACATAAAACCACATCAATCTGCTCTGTAACCAACCTGATCCTGAGACATCATGATATCTTACAACAATAAGACGGTTCTCCTCTCTGTTAACACACAACATATAACCACATCAATCTGCTCTGTAACCAACCTGATCCTGAGACATCATGATATCTTACAACAATAACACTGTTCTCTCTGTTAATCATACAATAACCACATCAACCTGCTCTGTAACCAACATGTTCCTGTGAGACATCATGATATCTTACAACAATAACACTGTTCTCTCTGTTAATCATACAATAACCACATCAACCTGCTCTGTAACCAACATGTTCCTGTGAGACATCATGATATCTTACAACAATAACACTGTTCTCTCTGTTAACACACAACATATAACAACCACATCAACCTGCCCTGTAACCAACCTGTTCCTGTGAGACATACATAGGATCAGTCTTCAGCACAGACCAAAATGAATAATCAAAAGTGAACTCTTTATTTCTCATCAAATCTCGACCAGTGTCACCTTCATGGACAGTCTCTGGTATCTGTGGAGAAAATATATGAAAATATTTCTTTATCAACCGTAACATAAATCTCTAGTTTTTTGTTTTTGTTTTTGTATTTCTTGCATGACATTTATTTAGCATTTGATGATTCACAAAACTACTGGACATTTCAATATCTGTTAAATAAGTCCCCTTCCATTGAAACAGAGAGGAAGCTATAAGTTTTGTCTGTTACCTGTGATTTTTGAATAAACTAAATAAATATTAAAATTTGAGGAGACAATAAATAAATTCAAAATTGACACCAAATCTTGAACAGTTAAATACCAAACTGACAATGATTTGTATTCAAATGAATATCAAATTTACATTAATATTAAACAAAATTTCTTCCACAATAATTAACAAACAAGTTTATCAAGTGTGTCTTGTTTGCACGGATGTTAGCCTGTCATGAGTGGGGGTGTGTGTTTCTGTTGGAAAAAAACCAGAGTGCCCACAGAAAACACATGTGTTCAAGCTGGCTATCATCATACCATCTCACATACTTTTGTCCAATCCTAGGATCAAACTTGAGTTGCATTGGTGAGAAGGGGGTGTGCTAATCACTGCACTACTCCAACACCATACTAATTTGACATGGGGGTGTGCTAACCACTGCACTACTCCAACACCATACTAATTTGACATGGGGGTGTGCTAACCACTGCACTACTCCAACACCATACTAATTTGACATGGGGGTGTGCTAACCACTGCACTACTCCTACACCATACTAATTTGACATGGGGGTGTGCTAACCACTGCACTACTCCTACACCATACTAATTTGACATGGGGGTGTGCTAACCACTGCACTACTCCTACACCATACTAATTTGACATGGGGTGTGCTAACCACTGCACTATTTCAACACTATACTAATTTGACACGGGGGTGTGCTAACCACTGCACTACTCCTACACCATACTAATTTGACATGGGGGTGTGCTAACCACTGCACTACTCCTACACTATACTAATTTGACATGGGGGTGTGCTAACCACTGCACTACTCCAACACCATACTAATTTGACATGGGGGTGTGCTAACCACTGCACTACTCCTACACCATACTAATTTGACATGGGGGTGTGCTAACCACTGCACTACTCCAACACCATACTAATTTGACATTTATTCACAAACATAAAGAATGAAATTTTGCACACATGTACACATCTGTAATTGGCATCGGGTATGTCAGACCAGGTTGCTCAATTGGCAGAGCAGCTGCAGGGATTTTGGGAGGCCTGGGCTTGAATCCCAATCCATCTGAGTACTTCCTCATCCATTACAAATGTCACCCAAATAAACTACTCATGGTGTGTTATCAGTCTAGTGTGAATTTTTATTTGAAAGGTTTTAAATCAAAAATAGAATGGATGTAAATTGTAAAGAGACTGGGTATGTCACAACAGGTAGTTCAGTTGGTACATCAGCTGCACAGATTACATGGACCTGTGTGTAAAGCCTAGTCCAGTCATTAGTTATTTCTTCTCCCCATTACACAATAAATAATTAAAATGTCTCACGTGAACAAAATCAATCCTACCTTGAGATTAGTTATGGTGGTTTTCTTGCCATCCATTTGGATGATAAATTTACTGTCCAGGTCATATTCCCTGAAAAAAAAATGATATTGTGTATACTTAGACTCATCTTAGAAATGAAACAAAAGTTGTTAGTTACATTTGCATTTATTGTTGTTTAACTTGTTACAGAAGTTCTTTGGCCAAAATGTACTAATGCTTACCTAACTTATACTCAAGTTCAATGGTCGAGTTGTACCCAAATAACAGGCTAATCTGAAATACCTTTATCAATATTGAAAATCTAAACCATTGACTTTTTATATCTTTCTCATGATTGTGTTAACAAAATGGCAGCAGATATTATTTACATATGTGTGGCAACATGTGCAACACTGAACTTCTGGGGACCAGTAAAGTAAATACTACCCCAATTATGTACCATATAACATCTGGCCATATAGATAGTTCTTCTGTTGAGAAATTTACCGACTGTTTTAGTATTTACACTTTCTGATGGATACTGTCATAATCACAACCAAAAATCAATATTTAACACAAATCAGTGGTCACTATCCCAATATCATATATATAGTCTGCAGGTCACCTTGAGGCCTCCTGAAAGTTTAGGATGGGGCCCTGGTGAAAATGAAGCCCCTGAAGTTGGTGTTTTGTAATTCCAGTTTTTGGTCACAAAATATCAACAAAGTAAAGTAACATTAATATAGTGGGTTGGCCAACTGATTACAAAATTTTATTGAAGACTGAAACTTCAAAGTAATGATACCATTTCCTAGCCAATTATCAATAAATATATTTGCTTATGCTTAGCGTAATTTTGTGCTTTTATTTTAATGACCTGATATAGGAAATCCAACCCGGGATCTTCTGGACGCTGAATTTGTAGTAATCTGTGTTAGTGCTGAAAGTCAAGGAGACTTGTATTACACATGTTAGTGAATGTCTGTGGAATTAAATAGAGGTCTGAATTTATGAAACTAGTTTGCGTGTGATTTTATAAAACAAGATGATTTACTTGTGTTTCTTTTGTGACGTAATATGCAGCCCATCTTTGTACTTTTTCAACTGTATCTTTTAGTTTCTTTGTGTGTGGTAACCAGACTGTAGTCTGATTTAAGTGTATATTCTTCTAATGTGTTGTCATGAATAAATTGTGTGCATGATCTAGTGATGCTAAGTAGTTACATTTTTGTGCCCCAAATTTTTTCCAAGTGACCCCTGCTGACCACAGGCAATTTACCAGATACCTCACCAGGACAACCTACTGCTTTCTGTAGCTGATGGATGCAGAGACCCATCTCCACGAGTTACCACATATTCTATAGTTGTACAAATTCCTCAGCTGTTTCTGCTGAGGAACCTTATCAAACAAATAATTTTGAGAAGTCCAAAATAATCAAGTCAGTTGGGATGCTAGAATGTACATGTAGATTTTCAGGTAACTCGTACCTGAGAGAAAGTAACTGAGTTTCAGAACCTCATTTAGCCCTAAAATCATGCTGGAAATCTACTAGTATGCCATGTTGGTCTAAGCATAGGAGTCAGACATTTTATCAATGTAAATTATATGTGAGGATTTCTGTACATAGGTCACCAAGAAATCTTAATGCAAGTCACTATAGCAGAGTTTTTGAAATTCACCGGTCTTACCAGAAAAACTGGTGAATTTTACAAAAGTCCAGTGAAATCTATCTGATAACTGGTCCAAATGACGAAAGCCAGATTTACACTGATGTAGTGTTTTCCAAAAACTCCCATCAAAGGTTATTAAAATCATAAAATAGTTTAGTAAGTGTCATGCATATATGTTTAGTCCAACAAATACTTTGAGTAACGGGAGGATAATAGAGAGAAACTTTGATGAAATATGTATTCAATATGAGCGAGTCGACTGACAGAGGTGCACATAAATTATGCATATCAGTGGCATAGCTGGGTCCATAAAAGTGGGGGCACAACTGTTCAAAATATTGAGAATGGATTACAGGGGTGGATCCAGGAATTTTCAAAGAGGGGGCGTAACTGGGTTTTTTTTTTGGGGGGGGGGGGTAGTGACAAGACACCATGAGTGTGAAAATGGTGCATTCTTTATACAATGGTGTAGAAATCAAATCAAAAGGTGGATTCAAAAGGTGTTAGGTCTGAGGCTGGTGACATTAAATAAAGTTGTTTATACTTTAAAGATTAAAATTCAAACTTAAATTAAAACTGTTTATGCACTGCATACCTCATCAAGTTGGAGTGGTGTAAATCTAAAACAGGAATTTTTAAAGAGGTGGCGTAAATTTTATTTTTATTTTATTTTTTTTTTCAATGGTGTAGGAAGCAAATTAAAAGATGGTTTTAAAATGGGTAAGGCTTGAGGCTGGTGACATTAATAAAAGTTGTTTATACTTTAAAAATTAAAATTTAAATGTAATGCATACCTCATCAATAATAGAGTGATGATTTCATCAAAAGTAAAGTGATGATTTCATCAATAGTAAAGTGATGATTTCATCAATAGTAAAGTGATGATTTCAAGCTGGAGTGGTGTAAATCTTAATTAAGGTTGCCGAGCAGAGTGAGGCATGGACATTTTTGGAAATTTGTCTTTAATTTTTCGACTTTTTATAGAAAAATGAAAAGTTTTACACCTATTTTATCAACATTAGGTGGCACTCTCTCCTTCATCAGTGCACATATTTCTAAGTGTTGGATTAATTGTGAGGCAATATTTCATTAGGGGTAGGGTTTTACGCATCTTTCAGATAGTTTTTTTTTTAATTTGGAATCCCTTTTTCCAGCATCCAGGTGCAAAAATATGCCACTTTGATTATCCTTCTCAAAAGAAGGTTGGATCAGCAAGATTTACATTTTTCGTATGTGAATACTATACAATTTCCCCTAAAAGTCAAAATCATTTATATATGTATCAATTTACCATTGTAATACATGGGAATTTCAACAAAGTATCTGCATTAATTTTTCATAAAAATAGTTACCATAAAAGGTGAAAGTATTTGAATAGTTCCGGTGATTTAGGTAAATTAGTATGACCTCGTATTTTTGTTGTGAGGTAAACCTACCAGCTGAAGTTACGTAATAAAAAATCCCTTTTCTTTGGGTGATTTCGCTCAATATAATCAAATTGACTATCAAATGGATAAATAGTCATAGTATAGAAACAAAACAGAAATAATCGCTTACAACTGATTTATGAAAATACGAAACTAACAATACAGAATGACCTGTGGTTGTGAAGCAAGCTAAGCGAAAAAGAAAGTTTCTGAAGTAAATACACATGTTTCTGTCAAAAATTGGACTATATTAGTGAGGATTTTTATGAAGACTATCAAGTAATGTTCAGCGAGTTGTGCACCCAGACTGCTGACTGTTGGAGTATTCACAATAAATTATCAGTTTGATTAAAGAATTATTCTGTTTTTCATTGAATGTTTTTGCTGACCCTGATGTTTATTAATGATTTCTCACTTAAATAATGCATAATTCACACAAATCATGGAAAAAATGGAATTGACCTAATGCAAAAACAGAATTCAATTGAAAAAAAAAACCCGGAAAACCCTATAAATATAATAACTAACACTAGTTTGTTTATTTATTAGTGCAAAAATACATTGACTGGACAAACTGATGATGTAAACATGTTTAAAAAAAACAAAACATATGATTCATGTAATTTAGAGAGAAATAAGCAGATCCCATTATATTCCAACATTGATCACCCTCGGTTGAAAATTTGGAAAAGAACAAAGAATTTACATAAATGATATTATGCTTTAAGCTGTTACATACATCCTTGTGACATATTGAGACATATTCTGATGGACACATTTTTCTTGCCTGGGTTTGAGTGGCGGACTTGTTTACATCACGTGATCATCTCAACTGGCAATAATGCTATAGTTTTTTATATGATTGCTTTTCATAAGCCTGTGAAAAGCAAAGTTAATGTCATTGAACTTATGAACGTCAATCATAGAACAGACTATAGCCTCTGATGTAAACTAGTCCGCCATTCAAACTTTGGCAAATAGTATGTGTCTGTCAGAATAAACATGTGATATTTCAATTTCTATTTGGGATTTTAAACAAAAAAATGTTTGGATTCAAAGAGAAATATGTCTAGAAACGATAGATGACCTACTGATTGTCTGCCGTCCAGGTATATATTATTTAAAATTCTTTTCAAGCGAGCTGGTCACCGAAGCCCAGATTTTCCCGAATAAATCTATGAAGTCTTGACAAGGGATTCTGGTGGGGAAATGTGATAAAACAACCGCGACTGAATCCCAAAGGGTTTACCATGACACAAGCAGCGTGACAAGGCATTTTTGCCACTACGCAATCTCGGAAAATGACCAAAACACGGTGGGCGTACTGTACAATTTACAATAATATGCTAAAATAATTTGCAACAAAAACAAAAATGATTACTTACTAAATACCCCCCTTTTTTAAGATAAGAATTACGTTTGCTTGTCGCCAGTCTGTATAACACCCTACAACATCGACTTAGTGAAATGTTAAAGATGTATGCAAGGTGTGGAGAAAATTCTGCTGTGTATTGTTTAAGGATGCGGGGAGGTTTGTACTTTCGTTGTTGTCAAGTCTCAAGATAAAGAAAAGGTGACACCTAGGCTAGTGCTTGGACTTGACCTATGCTGTCTATATGTGACAGTATCAATTTATGCAATAAATTGATGCATATATTTAATAAAGTTTGTTCACTTCTCTTTATCATGTGTAATTGTTTATATTTAACTTCAATAAACATATGGATGACATTCAACATACCTATGCTGTCTATATACTCGCCTTTGATTAATTGGACGGACACGGACTGCTACTTTAACAGATGTCATAATGTTCGTCTAGTTGCTCATTTTCTGCATTCCCCCTCTATTCTACAGAATTTTGGGGATTACGCAGCTGTCACTTTGTGCTTTCTCAATAAGTGTGAGTAATAAGTCCTGAAGCATTCCGATGTTAAAAATATATACAGTACCTAGTGGTATACCGATCCCAATTCAAAATTGAATTACTATATAAAACTATAAATATTTAGGATGTCCAGGACGGTGGTCACTAAAAGTAGTAGTCGGAGGCGGAGTCGGATTCGAGATTTGGCGAGATTTGGCGGATTCGAACAAATAATTGTCGATTTCTTCCCCAATACTCTTACCATAGTTTTAAAGAATAAAATATTTTCAGTATATCTTTATAATTAAGGTATTTTACATCATTCACAGTAGAAAATTGTACAAAATTATTTTTTGGACTCGATTTACATGACATTGTCTTACGTTGGCACACTAAAATTAGTAGTCGGATTCGACGGCCGAGTCGAGGTATTGGATCGATTTATGTTAATTTGTTACACTTAAACTTAAAGTAAGGTATATATCACAATCGTTTATGATAATATCCTTCTAAATATACCATTCAATGACACTAAAATCACTTATTTATCGTTAATAATCATTTCAGGAGCATGGCAGGCCATCCGCGAAGTCTTCCCGCATGCATCCTTGAAGGGCTGCGCCTTTCACTGGTCAAAGGCTGTTTGGAGCCATGTACAACAGCTTGGCCTGGCCACCACCTTTAGACAGCGGGAAGGTGCAAATCAAGAGAAAACACAGCTTCATTAGCAAATGCAGCTCCTGGCATTGCCATTCCTCCCATGGAATCACGTTGAGGATGTCTTCAGAGTGATGGAGGAACGAGCCCCAGCCAACCTCCAGCCACTCACACAGTACGTCAGGGACCAGTGGATCCAAAATCCAGGAATTTTCCCCATCCGCTCCTGGAGTGTCTTCCAGTTCGCCATCAGTTCTATCATCAAACGAACAACGACGTAGAAGGTAATTAAAATAAAGAGAATTTCGCGTATAGATAGATATTTGATTTGACATTAGTATGTAATGAGTCAAAACATTGATCGAGTATGAATCAATATTGATTATTCATTTCTTTACAGTTTCTAGGTTTTTAATTAATGTTATCTTTTACAGGTTGGCACCACAGAATGAACTCTAAGGCAAGAGGTCTATCTTTGTCCTTCTAGACCAGCTGGTCCCCCTTCTTCAGAGAGAGGCTGACGTTGTGAAGACCAGGATTGCTGCATCGGACCTAGAGCGCGACGTCAGAAGAACCAGCCACCTGACGCAGCAGAAAATCACAGCAGCAGCAGACCGCTACATGGCCCAGGAAATCTCATCTGGAGCGTACTTGAAGATTTGTGGATCCATTTATGCTGCTCCGTTCGAGTGATATTTCGGTTGTGATAGTGATACTGGATGGACTGATTGACTCTGTGATATGATTTCTTGGTTGATAATATATAACTAATGTGGTTTTTGCCGTGTGACTAAAAACATTATTTGTGTCTGGTGAATTTGTATGTGTGATATTAGTGATTACATGTAATACAGTTGACAAAACATCATTTTTCTTTGTTTTAAAATGTGACCTTTTTGTTGACAGAATTGAAATAAAGAAGAAACAACAGGCCAAAATTGCGATCAAAGTTTTTGTTTTAATGAAACTACAGTACTCCCACAATATAGCTCAAAAACATTAAGTTGGTGTTTCGTATATGAATATTTGGTCACTAAAGTATGATTTCTATATTAAAGCATTATCATTTAATTCATGAATATATGAGAATGGAAAATATCAAACAATATCACGTATAACTTTCATTCAAGAGTAGTAAATATTATATTTAATTATGGTGGATGCAAGGGCGGTAATGTAAAGCCTTTAAAAGCCTTTAAAAGCATGGAAAGTTATTTAATTAAATTATCCCCACCTTTATATCTGTGGGAGCAATTAATTACATGCAATATAACACTCCTATAAAAAATACAGGTAAATCTCATTTAATTGACAGACGGGCTATAATTGTTATCACAACACAATTAATACCCCTTGTTCTGTGTTCTGAACATGGTTGCAAAGGCTTCATATTTTTAAAAAACAACGAAGACGGTATCCTGGCGGTACATATACAAATGCAAACACCGCTCAGTGTTTTTCGTAACTTATTTCAATAGTTAATATAGGTTTTAATTAATTTCAGAAGAATAATAACACTAGAAAAATATCTTAATACAGTGAGATGTTTCGCTCCGATAGAGGTGCGAAACATCGAGGTGCGAATCATCTCAGCGCGAAACAGAATAGGTGCGAATCATCCCGGATTCGTCCAGGACACAGATACAAATGTTGAAGATGTTGGCGTACTTCAAAAGAATGAAGGTCCGCGTAGCCTAACACTAAAAATTTCAAATTTTAAAACCTCATGTAATTTCGATGGTAGATTTTTTTTTTCAACAAAACCTAAAATATAAAAGTGTCTTCCAGTTTCATAATCGTTTGAATTCTTTTTAGTTGTAACGTGCCGAGGCGCATCACATCAGATTGTCACCTATCCAGATGCTGACCGCACTTGCCGTTGCTTAACTTCAGTACTTGTATATAAACGCTAACTATCCAGCCACAAAAGCAAGCTGATAAACAAGACAGTTAACTGCCTATTTCCATGACTGTTACACTACCCACTTCGCCGACAAGCTCCGTCCAGAAGCTTCGTGGGGGTCAAACTGAAATCCACAGCTAACACCATGCCCTTCAGCTGTATCTCCTGGATTTTAGAATTTCTCGCTGCCACCAATTGTAACGTGCCAAGCACATCACATCGGATTGTCACCCACAAAAGATGCTGACCGCGCTCACCGTTGCTTAACTTCAGTACATGGATATAAATAATAACCGTCCAGCCACAAAAGGGCTAGCTGTTGGAATAGACAGTTAACCTATATCCATGACTGTTACATTAAAGGCCCGAATTAATATGAACTAAGCCCCTTTCACATATTCACGGATGAGACGCCGGATCAACATTGACCGTCTGTTACAATCCGCCATCACCGTGTACAGACCGTGTATGCACACAGTGACATCCGGGACCATCCCGCTCAGCCAAACTGATCTGGTCGAAAAATTAAACATACTTAATTTTTCAGTCGCACCTACACGGATGAAAATTGTCCGTATTGATCCGTGTACATTCGTATTACAACTGAGAAGTCAGTGTAGGTACTGGCGTATCCGTGTAATGTCGGGGACGGCCGTGCAATGTCCGGGGTCATCCGTGTACGATCTGTTTCTACGAGAGAACACGCATGACTATGGATTATACACGGATTGTACCCGGAAGCTACAGGGTTAAAGACTGTGATAATCCGTGGGCGTTCGTCTAAACACTGGGTATCTCCGTGAAACGACCGTATAAAGACCGGCATAAACCGTAATCTTTCGTGCTCTCCCTGACCACTCCGCCACCGTCCAATGGGTTATCTGGGGACGTCCGGGTAGCTACCGTGATTATCCGTAGAGACCACGTTATCCGTGTCAGCATCGTGTTAAGACCGTGTTGACACCGGCATCACGACATTGACGATCCCTAGGATGCCGGATGTTCCCGGATGATCAAAATGTTTAATCCGTGTTGATCCGGCGTCTCAACCGCGAAAGGGACTTAAAATATACCTTGAAAGCGAGCTGCCTTGTTTTACTAATGTGGGAAAAAACATTCATTGGGTGGGAGTCTATTCCTTCTTACAAGAGCAACACGTACTGTTCGGCAACATGACGTCACAGTTTAATTGTGTATCTTTGGTTCAGGCAGTTCACGCGGCTTCCTGATTCTTCTGCTGACCTAGATCTTCAACATTTAGTTTCTCTGTCTCTTTCTGACATTCTATGGCATCTTCATGTTCAGTCTCTTATTAACTTCGCTCCTCTAAATCTGAATCTTCTGATACATCTCCAGTGAGACTGTGTACTGAGAGACATGATGTACTAGTAACATCTATTTTGGACTCTTTGCTTTCTTGCGCTGGAGTCTCTTTAGAATGTCTATTCTTATGTCTTATCAAGTTGGCTTGTTTATACCATACCTAGACTTGTCACAACGGAATCGTTTCTCAATCTGTCTCAATCCACATTCGCCCATGTGAGTCTTTAACTCTTCTAAATCCAGGGTCTAAAACTTAAGGGGACACATTGGACACTTATTTGGTGTTCTTGGAGTTGTCTTAGATAGGGGCATTCCTACAAAAATAGGAACAAAATATAACCGAGTCTATACACCAAAACAGCCCCAGCCCCTAATATAACTGATTCAAACTATAATTTAGGATTCATCTATTATATAGTCCTTCAACCAGTTTCGGTATTGAGACACTGTTGGGACTGTCTTTATCATCATCAGATTAATTTTCTGATTTCGTATCATCTATCTCACTGATTACTGATTCTTTCGTGATTGGGTCTACAGCTTTTGTTTCGGTTTCATCATTCTGGAGAACTTGCTCCCGCTTGAGCCTCATTTTGTCTACATGAATGATTTGGGATCGACGCCGAGGACCACGATCAAATTCGTATTTCACATCTGTAAATTTCTTTAATTTAAGACCTTGTTTGGCCCTTTCCAAAAGTTTGTAAATTTCGGTGATTGTCCTGGTTTATATCTTGGGAAGAACACGTACACTTCATCACCAGTCTTGAAAGTTTGCCAGTTAAACTTTTGGTCATGTAGAGACTTCGGTCGCAGCATCGCTTCATTTGCATTTCGTCTAGCAATTGTATGAACCATTTCCTTTCGTTCTTTCAATTCCCATGCCCATAGATTTCCTGGTATATTGTTTTATATTACTTGGCATTTCAAACATAATATCAATTGAGGTTCCTACTCCTCTTCTGAGCTTAAGTTAGGACTACATCATGCATATATGTTGTCTCGTGTTCCACTGACCTATATACCATCATTACAAACGGATGGTACTCATCCTAGTCTGTATGGATGGTAGGGGCTCGTATGGGTTTTCTTGATGTGAAGGAGGTTACACATTTCTGCAAACAACTTGCTCTCAGATTGAGCTCCCTGATTCGAGTGTTGTGTAATTAGTACCCCAAATCTGGTGACTATTTCTTTACCAAATATATTTGCTACAGTTTTGGCCTCAGTATTTGGCATAGCGATGGTTTCTGTCCATTTTGTAAAGTAGTCAGATATTACAAGTATATTCCGATTTCCCTTGTCTTTTGTTGGTAGTTCACCAAGATTGTCAATTGCAACTCGTTCCATTGACAGACCAACTCCAACCATTTGTATAGGTGCTCTTTGAGTTTTTCTGAGGGATTTACCCTAACCCTAACCCACTGCAACATGCGATAACTGGCGTACATCCCATCTGAAGTCCAGGCCAGTAGCTTAAGGTTTTTCTTATGCCCAAATGCCCTGCATTCTTTATGATTTAAGAACATTCCTTCGTTAGTTTAATGGAACGATTGCTTGACGAATGTCTTTGTTGTTGTTTTGTAACTTTCTGAACAATATATCATCCTGAATCACGAGCATTTCTCTCTGCGCCAAAAGAGATTTGATCATTGTACCACCCAAGTTGATATCTTTAAGTTTAGGTTGTTCTTTGTTTTCCAATCATTGGCGAATGTTGCTAATGTCTTTACAATTCTTCTGCAATTCAAGACTCTTTATTAGACACTTTGTCGATATTAAAATGTTCAATTTATGGTTTTTCCACTCAGGATCAAATTTACGTTTTTTACATAAGCGTCGACTGAGTACATCAGCATTTCTATGTTTTGTTCCAGCACGATGTTCAATGGTCATGTCGTACAAACTAAAAATTTCAAAGCATCTCGCCAACTGGCCTACGGGATTTTTAAATTTGAGCAGCATAAGCTATGATCTAATCTGATCGTAAAATATTTTCCATATAGATAGTATCGGAGGTACTTTAAAAATGTCACTATAGTGAGTAGCTTTTCTAATAGACAATATATTTGTAATGTTCGAGACATGGTCTTTCAACAAACTGTCGGCATTCCTGTTGGAACCAATTGTGCCTCTTTATTGGCTGACCTGTTCCTTTATTCATACGAAGCAGACTTCACTTCAAAAATGTTGAATTCAAAGAAGAAAAAGCTAGCGGTCTCTTTTTATTTGACATTTTGATATATCGACGACGTTTTGTCAATTAATAATGACAATTATCATACATATGTTGATGCGATATATCCCAGCGAACTAGAAATTAAAGATACAACAGAATCAAGCACACACGATTCATACTTAGACATTTTACTTACTTATGTCGAACCTGATACTCTTTCGGAGTGGATTAAGTCGATCAGTAATGTTCTTAAACGAAGAATTCGACGACTTAAACATTGTGTCAACACAAAACACAATTCAATTTTTCGTGACCCTGATGTTGTCAGAGAACTTTCCCGTCTCCATGAAAATTTTAACATCGTTCCTGCTGACAAAGCATCTAGCAACTTCACATTTGTCTGCAGGCGATACTACTTCAGTATCCTACAAGAGGAACTTGGACTAAACAGACGTCCTGGAAATCCTACATACTCTCTAACCGATTTCTCTACCTCTGAAATATTAGATAATCATAAATCCGTTCTCGCTTCGTTTGGAATACCCACAAGTGACACGGAGCTTGAATTGCCATATATTTATTGGATTCCGGAGATGCACAAAAATCCCTATAAACATCGCTTCATTGCGGGATCATCTAAGTGATCCACCAAGCCTTTATCTATTTAGCTTACCAAACTTCTAACACGTATTATACACGGTCTTCAGAAGTACTGTATAACAGCCTACTCAAGAAGCGGAGTCAATTAGATGTGGATCCTAAAGAATTCAAAGGAATAGTTTAACATTTAAAATCTCCAAATTTCAAACATATTACAAGCATCAAGTCTTTTGATTTTTCGACCCTTTACACAACAAGCCCTCATCAAAAACTCAAAAACAGATTAACATCTATTATACAAAATTCTTTTGTATACAAAAATGGAAATCGCAGATATAAATATTTGGTTATTTTGTCAAGGAACACTCTGATTCCAATAACAAGTACACTGAAGACGATATTATCAAGATGCTGGGGTTTCTAGTAGACACCATCTTCGTGGTTTTTTTGTGGAAAAGTTTTCCAACAGATTGTCGGCATTCCAATGGGTACCAATTGTGCACCTTTCTTGGCTGACATATTTTTATATTCATATGAAGCGGAATTTATACAGTCTCTGCTCTCCAAGGAAACAAACAGTTAGCATCTCGGTTCAAATTTACTTACAGGTATATCGACGATGTTCTTTCCATAAATAATTCAGAATTTCAGAATTACCTCAGCCAGATGTATCTTGTTTAGCTAGAGATCAATGAGACGACAGAGAGCAACACATCTGCTTCTTACCTATATTTACTCGTCGATTGGAAAAGACGGTCAACTTCACACATCCCTCTATGACAAACGAAACGATTTCAATTTCCATATCACAAACTTCCCGTTTCTAAATAGTAATATTCCATCTTCTCCTGCCTATGGCGTTTTCATTTCACAACTTTATACGTTATGCCAGGACATGCTCTTCTTATGAATGTTTTATTCTGAGAGCTAAACAACTAGCCAATAAACTACTTACACAAGGTTACGTTGTTGAACGCTTGGAGTTGTCGTTTAAGAAGTTTTATGGTCGATATGTGGATCTTGTTAAACATTATGAAGTCCCCCTCTCAGAGATATTAGACAGTATTCTGGATCATTGCCACAGACAGTGACTTCGTTTCACCAATCATGCTTTTCACCGAACTTGACCTTGGAGTTTATAATTCACAAATGATTCGATATCCCAGGCGTGTTCAACATATGAACATTTCATATATAGATGAAAATTACTCACTGACAAATTATTGACACAGGGATATCGAAAACCGCGTTTGATGTCAATGTTCCGCAAAATTTAGGTCGGTATAATAGACTTGTCTGCGATTACTGTTTCACTAAGTGAAATGTTGTGTTGCCTTTTTGTTGGCGGTTGTTAAGACGTCTGTACCAATTGTGACGAGTATTCGTTCCTCTAGTATTTCATTTGGATTTGACTATGGACTCACTTGGGGTGTGACCGGTCGACGGGGGATGCTTCTCCTCCATGACACCTACTCCCAGCTCTTGGTTTCCAGAGGTCCGTGTTTGTCCATTTTTACCAGATTTGTATCTATATCCTGGACATCCTAAAGATTTATACTTTGGTATCTGAGATTTTTATATTCTTGTGAAACAGTTGTTTCTTTCTGATTTCGTGAATGATCGGCTGGCATACGCTATTACCTTTTCGTTATTATATTGTATCTGGGAGATTATGACTCCTACTGCAGTGTCACCTGCATTTGTATCCAGAATGGCTTGTACAAATCTGGAAATGCTAGTATTGGAGTATCGGTGAGCTTGCTCTTAAGCGTGACAAATGATTGTTGGCAGTGCTGTGTCCATACAAAACGCTTGCTCTTTTCAGTTAACTTGTGGAGTGGTTTTGTGATAGATGCAAAATCCTTGATAAATCTTATACAGTAACTGCATAGTCCTAAGAATGATCTCACTTGAGTTACATTGCATGGTTCAGGCCAATCCTTTATTGCTTTTATCTTTTAGGATCTGTCGCAACACCTTGTTCTGAGATTATATGGCCCAAGTACTCAACCTCTTTGGAGAACAACAAACATTTTGACGCTTTTAATTTGAGGCCTGCTCCTTTCAATCTGTCAAATGTAGTTTTGAGATTCTTCACAATTTCGTCGAATGTTTTGGCAATGACAATTATATCATTCAGAAATACCAAGCAGATTTCCTATCGTAATCCACTTAGTATTGTCTCAACGAGCCTTTCAAATATTGCTGGAGCATTGCATAAACCCAAGGGCATTACTATAAACTGGAACAAGCCTCTCCTTGTAGCAAATGCTGTTTTCGGTTTGTTTGTGGGGTCCACCCCACGTGCCAATATCCAGAGCACATGTCTAGTGTTGACAATAACTGAACTCCAGATATATGGTCAAGCAATTCATCGATCCTATGCAGTGGGTATGGATCTTTAATAGTAGGGTATTTAGTGTTCTGTAACCAACACATAATTTTCTGCTCCCATCTTTCTTTTTCACTTATACGATGCCAGTTGACCAGGGGCTTGTTGGTGGCTCAATTACGTCATTTTTTAGCATTTCATCAATGTGTTTATCGTCTGTTTGCATATGCACCGGTATTCTGCAAAGTGGCTCTTTGATTGGTGCAGAGTTCCTAGTGTTTATTTTGTGTTTGATGATATCTGTTTTACTGTCAGTAGCAACGAGAGTGGAATGTTTTTGCAGCTTATCTTACATTTCTGATCGGAGTTTAGATTTTGCTTGATTTTTTAAACAAATCATCGAGAGCTGGAAGGAGCTAGAAATATTTTCATCTGATTCTTCAATTATGTTTTCTACTGGTATCAAAGTGGCAACTACTCTGTCTACTACGTCTGTAACAACTGTGACGAGGATTCCTTCCTCAAGTATTTCATTTGGATTTGATTCTGAACTCACGGCGGTTGTGACCCGTCGACAGGGGATACTTACTCCTCCATGGCACCTAATGCCACCTTTTGGTTTCCAGAGGTCATAAAGATTTTTCATTTGGTATCTGAGATTTTTTATATATATGAACTTTGGAATCGGAAGAGAGGTTTATAATCCTGATAGGAAGTTTTTCTTCTGTGTTAAAAATGAACTTTCCCAACAAGTCCATTGTCAGAGTTTACAAATGTTTCATCTGGCTCAGTTAGTCCTATTCCTTCCGGCAGAGTTTGTCTGTTATCATAAATTGAGCTTCTACATTGAATCCTGGATCGTTATTTTCGTTGTTTATACCTACTCTATGTGTATTTAAATTAGCGCATTCATATTTTAGCGCTTTAAGGGGGTATAGACTTATTAGCGCGATCTTAAATCCGCGCGAATTATTTCATTAGCTATGTCGTGTATACAGAATGACAGTATGGAGAAATTTTAGTGCTGCCCTAAAATTAGCGCAGTGACATGAGCGCCGAAGGCGCTAATTTTAGAATACCGCTAAAATAAGTACACGTACAGTATTTGAGCAGCTGATTTATTCCCGTACCTCTCCGATACGAATTGTTTTGAAGTTTGTGAAGGCTCCGTTGGTTTTGCTCCAGACTTTCTGCTGTCTGTCTCGCCTCTCGGTACCCTGCAATCTCGTTTTAAATGACCTCTTTTTCTACAATTATGATATGTAGCTCGTTTCTTCCAGTCATCAGCATTACATGAATCGGTTTTTCTCGATTTGTTATGAGTATTACTTTGTAATCGGGACTGGTTGTCTTTTAGTTCCTTAACTTCTTGTCTCATTTCCTTCATTTTAGTTCCCATTTTTTCCTGTACAACCTATTTTTGGAAAGCATACAGTATTGTTTTGATTTTTGACTGAAATCGGATGTGCCACTTTACATTGGTACACCTATACATGGTTGTATTTCCGCTTTGCTCTAAAACAACCGGTACGGCCCAATCTCATTGGGGCAGAAATCTGCCCGGGGGAGTTTAACGAGATTTAACAAAAATGTGTTCGAGTCTTTTCCCTCTGCATGTATGACGCTTATTGCTTTTAACAAAGTGCCATTCTGACGCCCTACCTCACCATTTCCTTGAGCCTAATAAGGAGTTGTACTTAAGTGCTTAATCCCGTTAAGACATAAATACTATTTGAACTCTTTTGATACTAACTGTGGACCATTGTCACTACGTACAGTATACGGTATTCCAAGTCACACGAACATATTTTCCAAACGAGTTGATCATTTCACTAGTGTTTTTTTTTTCATTATTGCGACCTCTTGGAATCTTGAATTATAATCATCAACTACTAATAAGTGTTCTCCTTATGGAAACGGTTCCATTAAATCTATAGTTAGTTCTTGCCATGGTCCATTCGGTAGTTTTGTCGGTCGAATTGGACCTGACCTTTGATTATTCATGAGTAACTGACACTGTGCGCATGATTTCACATATTTCGACTTTGTGTCTATTCCTGGCCACCAAACTTTTTCACGAAGTTTTGTATGGATTATCCCTCGATGTCCCTCGTGTGCTAGTATTTTTCTGAAATGATTTTGGCATCAATATGCGAGATCCTCTAAGTACTATGTCATTCACTACAGATAATTCCGATGATATCGGCTTGATACGCCCACTTAATATTCCTTTACCTGTATCTCATTATTTCGGTAATTTCGCGATCCTCTTTCGATTTCTTTCGATTTTCCTCAATAGTTAACGCTCTCGGTACCTCGTTTTCTGCAATGTAATTCGTATGTTGACTTCTAAAGTTCTGACAAAATTTCGAAAGTACATCTGTAGCATTTTTCGGACATGGAGTATATGTAATTCTGAACCTATACCTTTGTAATATCATGATCCAACTTCGATTCTTGCTGGTAGTTTTGATTTGTCGAGTAAGTATATGTTAACGGTTTATGATTCGTTACAATTTCAAATTGATTCCACATATGTAGATATTAAATTTTTCTTAACCAAAGAACTGCTGCCAGTGCCTCGCGTTCTGTTTCTGAATACCTCTTTTCGACATCTGTCATCGATCTACTAGCATAAGCTACATGTTTGTAAGATCCATCGGGTTGCTTCTGTATCACCATGGCACCTAGACAAACAGGAATTGCATCTACAACAACTTTAGTGTCTGCCTTAGGGTTGTAATACGCCAAAGTATCGGCGCTTATTAATGCTTTTTTCAGCATATCACACGCATCCTGGTGTCTCTTCGTCAATCACCAACTAACATTTTTCCTCGTTAGTTTCCGTAATGGTGCAGCTATTGTGGAAAAGTTAGGTATGAATCTACCACAATAATTTGCTAGTCCCAGGGAACTTCTTACTTCTGAACTGTTGTTTGGCGTTCTAGTCATCAATACTACATCAATTTTATGCTGATCTGGCTGAACACCCTCAGAAGATAAATATGTCCAAGAAACGTGATTTTTGACAGACCAAATTTTCACGATTCAATGTTATGCCTTTCTCAAGCAATTTGTCAAGCACTTTTGCTAATTTTCTGTCGTGATCAGCTTGATCCTTCCCATAAACAATTATGTCGTCTGACAAATTACGTACGCCCTCGCCGCCTTGTAATACTTGACCGATCACCCTCTGATACATCTCTGATGCGGATGATATACCAAACATTAAACGTTTGTAACGGTACAAGCCATCATAAGTCGCGAATGTAGTTATTTCCCTGGACTCTTCGTCTAGCTCAGTTTGGTGATACCCCATTGCAAATCGAGTTTTGAGAACACCTTGTTCCTATTCATATCCTCAAACATTTCATCTACTATTGGTATTTGATGTCGTCATCGTGTATCTACAAGTGATCCACACATTTTTGCAAAATGTCCTTTTTCCTACATTTATTACAAATTTTGTCTCTGGCTACTATTCACTCTTTCGCAATATGAACCTTCCTTCCACATGGAAAACAAGTGATATCATTTTTATTGTTACCCTTTTCCTTCTAACTCGTTTTCTGTTGCTCTGAATTCATATTGGTATTTAACATTTTCTCTTCTGATTTGAACATCTCTGCTTGTTCATCTATTTCGACTGCTTGGGCGATATCTGTGACATTTTTCAATGTTAAATCTTGTTCTTTTAATAATCTTTTTCGAAGTTTTACACTTTTCAACTATTTGATCCCGAATATTATCATCAATGTTTTCAAATTCGCAAGTTAGAGCAAGTTTACGCAGTCATGTCACAAATGCATCTGTAGTCTCCGACTACCCTTGTGACACACTTCTGAAAATGTGTCTTTCAAAAGCAATGTTCCGTTTTGGCAAAAATACTCTTTGCTGTCTCTAAATCGTCACCTGTATCGGGAATGGTATCGAAAATGTCTTGTACTTCACTCCTTGCTGAGTGTAAAAATAAAGCGCGTATTTATGCTTTTTTGCCGGGCATATCGCCAAAGGCGTTACCGTCAGAATAAACGAAACTGCGAAATAATATAGTGCATGTATGTTATGTTAAAAAACAATGTTCTGATGTTTTTCATACAGTTGTTTCAACATGATCTAAATCATTTAAAGATACAGAATTTTCATATTATCATAAATCATAGTAAATAGGCAACAGTTTGTATCTTACCGCATACGAAGAGCCGGACAATACACAGAATATTGATCTTATTGATAGAGAGTGCAAAGACTTGTATAAATATGGTGGTAGGTAAAACTTGTATGCGGAAAAAGTTATGCCGGTTAAAACCTCAAAGTGTAGATAAGGATATTTAACGGTTAAAATGTGCCCGCAAAAATGATATCACAATACTCTTATGCAACTCATTAATTCGTAAAGCTGAACTCGTGATATAATGTTATAACTCACCATCACGTTAATCTTATCACGTGTTTGCAAAGTTCAAAGTCATAGCACATATACGTTTCCGTAATGTGGAAATGACGACATGACTTATGTCGTAATTACGACTTAGGTATATCGTAATTAAGACTTAATTATGTCGTAACTACTAGATGTATGGCGTAATTACGACTTAGTTATGTCGTAATGACGACTTAGTTATGTTGTAATGACGACTTAGTTATGTCCTAATGAAGACTTAGTTATGTCGTAATCACGACTTATTTATGTCGTAAACACGAGAGTGTATGTCGTAATTACAACATAATACTTAGCCGGGTATATCGCCAAAGGCGATAACCGGCTATAGCAGTCATCCGCAGTACAACCAGAACAAACGAAACTGCGTGCGCGATATGATATAGTGCATGTATGTAATGTAAATAAAAGTGTATTAAATGTTCTCGTGTTGATCATACAGTTGTTTCAAGACGATCTAGGTAATTATAGGTACAACATTTTCATCTTATAATGAATTATAGTAAATTGGAAGCTGTTTGTATCTTTCCGCATACGAAGAGCCAGACATACACAGAGTTGTCGGTGTTATTGATCGAGAGAGTTAAGCAGAACGTGGTGAAGTCTTGTGGGGAAAAAGGTGTCGTTCAAAATATTGTGAATAAGAATATTAAACAGCTAAAATGTGCCTGATATGTTGTTGTTCGATATATATAAAGTACAACAATTATGTTTTAACCTGTCATTTGGTGATAAAAATATGAATTTTGAATACTAAAAAAGAAATGATCGGCGAGTAAAACCCGTAATCAATACAACTTAACTGTAGCTTTCTTATAGCTTTTTTAAACACGAAAACGGACAGGTACTAAGCCTATTTTGAAATTTTAAATATTAAGGATTTATTGCTCACCTGGTGTAACTCTCAAAAGGTATTAAAGTTAATTATTTGGATACGGACACGTTTTAACAACCCTGTTTATAGGCGGAAAAAGCAATAATATATGATTTCACATACCGCTAACTCAAACAACAGTCAAGATGAGATGTTTTGGGGATCTTAAATTTGATTTTTGAAATATTAATTAGAGAATAACCAAGAGTATATCTTGTAGTATAATTAAACGACAGAATGCCGAATGTACGGTCGTTGAAGCTCATATTAAACGGACACAGTGAGTAAAATATTCTATATCTTAATTGTTAAAATCTTAATGTCAATCCGTGTCGGTATGAAATCGAAAATTATAAGTCATTTTAATTATTGTTCGCAAGCTACGAGTCCACCAAATACAATGAGAAGAGGTAACTTTTGAAAGAACTGTTTAGCTCACGCAGTAATAAGAACTTAATGCACTGATATATTTTGTGAAAGTCATAAATAAACAGATTATTATTAGATAATAATAAATAAATTGATAGACAGTCAAATAAATAAACAAGATAATGAATACATGGATAAACAAATAAATAGATAGATAAATAAATAGAACGATAAAAAATAAACATCTCAGATACCAAAGTATAAATCCTTAGGATGTCCTGGACACAGATACAAATCCGGCAAAAAAAGACAAACACGGACCTCTGGAAACCAAGAGGTAAAGATAAACAAATAAATTTATAGGCTACATGTGTAAATGAATAAATAAATGTATGAATGATTTTTAGATAGATATAGGCCTATGTATGAATGAAGAAATAAAACATGGTTTGAGAGTATTGATAAATCAATAACACCAAACAGAATGAAAATAGGCAATGTTATTACTTGGGTATTTGTAAGACAGGCTACCAGTACTTTCAGTACTTTGATTTTTTTTTCAAGTGACCCTTAGAGGTTTACGTACAAATGACAAAAGCCTTTTGTCGTAAACTCTTTGTACAACACATAGAAAAAGTAAGTGTCTTCCGACTAGTTTGAGCATTCAATATTGACAGACTGTAATGGTATTTCGGATGAAACGATATATAACGCACTAAAATCACTATCGACACGGATAAAATTAAAGTTATTTTTTCGGAACGATCTGTCCCTTCCTCAGGACAAACAGATTATATATATATATATATGTGTGTGATTGTACACTGAATATACTCGGGTTATGTTTGCTATTGTTTGTTTTTTGTTTTTGTTTTTTTTTTGTCATGATTTCACTTCTATAAACATATAATCTATAACACTATATCGATAGTAACATCTTTACCTCACTTTCGTCATGTACGAGTTTGCCATAATACATGTAATTTGTGATGTGCTAAAAACATTATGTCGCAAACTCTTTGTGAAATAAATAAAGGAAGTGTCTTAGTTAGAATAATTAATATTTCATTGATTTCTCCTTAAATTTCATGCGTTTAAATATTTCTGAAATACATTGTTTATTCCAAGATATTGAATTATTGAGGTATAAATGTCAAATTCTGACATTTGATCAATATTTATCGAGGAAGACCGTGTAGATAGGAAGAAAAATATCTTTGTTTTCACCGGAGGTCAGTTCAGTATAGTGTTTAATCCTTACTAGAATTTCTGTGTTCTTGACACTTTTATCCATTTATCTATGATACAAACTCAAACTGGTTGATGAGTCATATAATTGGTTGAGACCATATAGCCATTGATCAAACGTATATAAAATTCAACACCAATAGTAAATGGAACAGGGAAATCTTTCTTATAAATTAGCATCATCGTTATCCCATTTTATACTTAAGGTATCACCTGTACTACAGTTTTAAACATCATTTGCTCAAAGAAATATGCACCCAAAGAACACAAGGAGATGTCAATATCGGAACTTCAAAGAAAATCAGATTAAAGGTTTCAAATAAATAAAATCTATATTTCAATGAAATTCCATTTCAGTTGTTATATTGATGCAGTAATTATTTGTTTCAATATTCACAGACTTTTGTTATAAATATAGAAATCCTGAAATTCTCAGAAAATAATGCCGATGAATTTTGGATAGACGACCAAGAGAAACTGGAATTCGACATTGCTGATACCCAAAGGTAAAATATGTTAATGTTTAATTATCATTTTGCTTAGAACATTCGTTTGATTTCAGTATAAAACTTAAAAATATATTTGTAATATATCATAATATTTTCCATGCAAATTTGATGTTATTCATATTTTTCTGGAAATTGTATTGGATATTATAAATATCATACGAAAGTTATAGGTTTGTAAAGAGGTCAAAACAAATGGTCAAGACAATCGTTTATGTCAATTACACTGCCTTTGTATATTTTCTAAATAGAAAGTTGTTTCATACAAGGCCAAATAACAAATAACGAGTAACTACTGTAAAAAGATGACTTAGCTGTAGAAAACTCCAGAATTTAACTGCTGTTATCAAGATGTTATTTTAATGTAAGATTATCAGCTGGTACAGAAATACCAGGCACTAAGTTTATTTATACAGGGGACTCAAACGTCTGACCAGCAGTGTCAACGACCCAGTCGTTTTAAATACTGTAATATTATACCAAAGTTATAATTTTGAAAAACGCCGAAACAAATGCTCAAGACGATTGTTTCTGTCTATTACATTTCATAAGTTGAGCTCCAGTTTAAAATGTATGTATATTTTTTAGACAGAAAGGTATTTCTTATATATACATGTAATCTCTTTTTAGATATGATCTTACAAGTTGTGCTTCTGGTTCTGTATGTCTCCAATACATCAGGTAATTCAAATATTCAATATTGTTCATGGAGTTTAATTGAAAGGCATGGTATAGATCGTCCAATATGACGGGCATATGATATAACACTGCTTATAAGATGTACATGATTTCCTATGATATTTGTGTATTTTACTGTAAGAATTGACTACATGAAGAATGGCAAATGCATAGTATTACACACATGTCTTAGGGCAATGGGACTACAGTGAAAAAGATATCAACGTGATGTCAAGAAGTCAACGTGACAGATATATACGCAGTAAATAGGCAGTATCATAATGACAAATATATAACACAACGATGACACACGGCAGATATATAACACCACACTACCAGTAGACCACATCATAATGACAAGTATATAACATAATGTTGACACACGTGTGTGTGTGATGAAATGAC